>JAQQPU010010918.1:13548-28540 GCA_029168905.1 Artemia sp. Kazakhstan ARC1039 | reverse complement strand
GGGGGGGGGGCTAATTGCCGTCCGATCACTTTTTACTCTTAAAAAGGGCACTAGAAATTCCGATTTACAATCAAAAGAGCTCCCTCTGAAGTTTATACTACCATGCCTTCCATAAAAACCTTATATGCCCCATAACTAACAACACTTGCCCCTGGGTTCTGGTGTAGGCTGTGTTATCCCTGGAGTTTTTGCTATATGATTTTTAGTCAATTTTGAACAAAATTGCTACATAAAAATTCGATCTAACTCATTAGGGGAAAATATAGTTTGTGGGGGGGGGGTATTGCCGTCGGATTTTGACTCTTAAAAAGGGAGCTAGAACTTTAAATATCTAATCATTTGAGTCCCCTCCGAAGTTTACAAGACCATCTACCTCCTTAAACCTTATATACCCCCGGGGGCATAAGTTACAACCCTTAGTTCCTTCGCACTCTGGGGGGTATGTTGACCCCGAATTTTTTGTTATTTGATCGTTTGACTATTTCAAAGACTATGGCTCCAATCAACCGGATGCAATTAAGGAAATTATGGTATAGTGGGTGGGGGCGCACATGTCCTACAACCACTTTAGGCTTTTAAAATGGTAACTGGATCTTTCAATTTCCAAACAAATGAGCTATCTCTGAACTTTATACGACATCCCTTACATAAGAACCTTATATGGCCCCGGGGCATAACTTAAAACATTTGCCAGGGCTCTGGGGCGTTATGTCGATCCTAAAATTTTTGTTATCTGATGTTTGAACTATTTTTCATAATATGAGTATCTAAAATTTTTTATTGTATGAATTTGGGGGAAAAATGGCGTGAAGCGGGAGGCCAGTTGACCTCCGATCTCTTTTGACTCTTAAAAAGTGAGCTAGAACTTTCAATTTCCAATCAAATGAACCCCTTTTGAAGTCTATATGAGGAGCTCTTCTATATAAACCATTTATGCCCCCATGGCATAACCTACAACGCCTGCCACTGGGCCCTGGATGGTTGTGTCCACCTTAGAGTTTTTGTTATCTAATCCTTTAACTAAAATTAAAATTTTTATCAGATGTATTTGAAGAAAAAAGGCGATTGGGGGAATTTGTCCTCCCATCACTTTTTACTCCTAAAAAGGGCACTAAAACTTCCGATTTTCAATCGAATAAGCCCTCTCCAAAGTTTATACGACCATCCCTTCCATATGAAGTGCCTCTGGGGGAAAAAATTGAGCCTAATGGCCTTCTGGTTGGAGGGGGAGGCTATTTGCCATCGCATCACTTTTTGCTCTTAAAAAGAGAACTAGAACTTTCAATTTCTAATCGTTTGAAATTTCTCCGAAAACTATATCACCGCCGTTGCCATAAGAAATCTTATAAGCCTCGGGGCATAAGTTACAACCCTTCCTCCTAGTTTCTGTGGGGGCTAAGTTGACCCCGGAGTTTTTTCATCTGATTGTTGGACTATTTTAAACAAAATGGCTATCTCAAAATTTTGATCGGATGCATTTGGGGGGGGGGAGGAGTATATGCCCGCCAATCACTTTTGATGACTCTTAGAAATGTAAATAGAAATTTCAATTTCCAATCAAATGAGCCACCTCTGAAGTTTATACAACCCCCTCTTACATTAAAACATTGTATGCCCCCGGGGCATAACTTAAAACACTTTCCCCTGGGCTCTAGAGGTTGTTCGACCCCAGAATTTTTTATTATCCGATTTTTGAACTATTTTTAACAAAATGGCTATCTTGAAATTTGTATCGGATGGGTTTGGGGGAAAAGGACGCGGGGACCGCTAGTTACCCTCCGATCTCTTTTGACTCTTAAAAAGTGAACTAGAACTTTCACTTTAAATCAAATGAGCCCTCTCTGAAGTTTCTAGGAACATTCCTTCTATAAGAACCATATGCGCCCCCAGGGAAAAGCTTACGATGCCTTCCCCCGGGCCCTAGGGGGTTGTGTCGACCCTGGAGTTTTCGTTATAAATCTTTGAACTGTTCTTAATAAAATGGTTATCTCAAATTTTTATCGGATGTATTTGTGGAAGAAAGGGCATGGAGGGGCTAGTTGCCCTCTGATCTGTTTTGACTCTTAAAAAGTGATCTAGAACTTTTAATTTCCAATCAAATGAACCCTCTCTGAAGTTAATACGAGTATTTCCTTTCATAAGAACCATATATGCCCCAGGACATAACTTACAACGCCAACCCTGGGGCCCTGGAGGGGTTGTGTTGACCCCGGAGTTTTCATTGTATAATCTTTGAACAGAATATTATAGGATGTATTCGGGGGAAAGGAGTGTGGGAGGGGGGGGATTTTTTGAACAAAAATTTAGTCGGATTTATTTGGGGGAAAAGAGTGTGGGGGCCTAATTGCCCTCCGATCTCTTTGACTCTAAAAAGTGAACTAGAACTTTCGATTTCCAATCAAATGAGCCCTCTCTGAAGTTTATAGGAGCATTCCTTCTATCAGAGCTATATATACCCACTGGGCTTTACTTATACCGCCTGCTCCCAGGCCCTGGGGGGGGGAGGTGTCGACCCCGGAGTTTTTGTAATATGATTTTTGAACTATTTTTAACAAAATGGCTATCTCAAAATTTTTATCGGACGTGCTTAGAAAAAAAGGCGATGAAGAGGCAGGGCTTGTTGCCCTCCGATCATGTTTGATTCTTTAAAGGGCACTAGAGCTTCCAATTTCCAATCAAATGAGCCCCTTTTGAAGTTTATAAGATGACACCTTCCATATGAAGTGCCTTCGGAAAAAGAAATAATCAATAATTTACTATATAACATTGGAGCCATATTGCCTTGTTTTATAGGCAACGCTATAGCGCTGCAGATGTGGGGGAGGGGGCACAGTGGTTTGGGGATTGCCAACTTTGATCAAGTTTTTCACAATAATTTGACTTTTTGCTTGTATTTGAGGCGGGAGGGGAGCGCTGTAATTAATTTTTCCCCAAGCACCATCCACCCTAGGAACGGCTCTGGTGCTTACTGAAAAATATCTATTGGAACCAAGGGTTACGTAATTAATTATTTGTGTTCTAAATGTATCTTTTAACTAAATTTACAATTTGCCCTTAACATTACTTTTCCTCGAAGTGCTTTTAAAGAAGAAAAGGTTATCGATTGATATTTTTATTTAGAAATAAACTATTCAGTTTCTATAATTTCTCTCATTTTTTGGGATAGTTTATATTTATAGGGATAGTGCCAGAATTAACCATCTTTTAATCTTACAGATCCCCTTCAATCTTCTTCATTAGCTTCTATGATATCACCAATCCTTATTTTCTGCGCCTCCAATTCTTTTCCTGGTCTTTTGATTCAGTACCACCTGTAGAAAATCTTCTTCGATTTATATGTTAATTCTTCATAGGTTTTTCTAGAGACCCCATGATAAATGAGGAGGATATCAACAATTAATACTGAAAACTGCTAAAGGTTAAGTTTTGTTACTTCAGATATATCCAGAGTCCTCTCCCGGTATTCTAAGATACCTGGGTCAATTAATGGATTTAAGAATTTCAAAATTAACAAGTTTCAGGTTCAATCCCGCCTGTCGCAAAGATGCAATACACAAGTCACTATATTGTTAATTTTGCCTGCGGATTGTTTTGGGTACCTGAACGACTGACTGTGTCTCAAACAATAAGCTGTACAAAAAATGTGAGTCAATCCTGCTTTCAGGGGCTATGATGAGAGATAGGATGAGATGCCTAAGACACGTTCTGCAGATGAAGGATTACAGATTGCCAAAGATTGTCCTTGTCGGGCAACTGTCTAGGGCCAAACGAAAAGTAGGTCATCCCGAAATGGGTGGGAGGATGTCGCAAGGAACGATTTAAAGGACATGGGACCTTCTTGAGAGGGTGTAGAGACGGAAACTTTGAATAAATCTGGATGGAGGAGGAGTGTGCATAGCTGTGTTTGCCTCAAGCAGCTTGGTGCTGCAGTGAGCTATTGTTAGTAGTAGTAGCAGTGGTTGTAGTAGACTTGTAGTAGGTGCTAGCCATGCAAAAATATGATTTTTCCCTGTTGCTCCCGGTGGGGGACTGTAAACCTCTAGTTACAGATATTCGACAACGACAATTTCAAAGATGTATCCTGTATTCCAATTTGACTTCATGATTTCAGGTCCTTTTTCTAAATTCTCAGATTTTCCTCTCACAAATTATCTTCTAGTTGAATCTAAACGAAAAGACCCATCAGGGAGCATTTTAAATACAACCCTGAATCAAATAGTAAATATAACATCTTTTTTCAAGGTACCGATCATTAACAGATTTTCTTTTTATTTTAGACTGGGGTGTCATTTGTGGAGATGGATGGTCAATTTTTGAGGCTATGGTTATTTGTCGTCAGCTAGGGTATGGCTATGCCCAAGATGCTATGCCAACTGACTTTTTTGGCGGAAATCATTCCGATATTGTTCTAAGTGGTCTCAGCTGTAGAGGAACTGAGAAGAATTTACGTGAATGTATGCACGAAGTGGATGACATTAGCTGTCCAGGAAGACAAGGCAACGTTGCTGCACTAACATGTGTTCCAGGTATAGATGAAAAAAAGAATTACATTTCCTAGACCGTTAATTTCTTCTTCTCAAGCTAAAATTTGTGTACGTCCTAGTTATGACTGTTTGGGTCGTCTGAAATAGTAATTTAATCTTATCTAAGAACAGTTTTTACTGCTTCTTCTTCTCCTTCAATTTAATTTCAAAAGAGCCAAACATTAAGATGGTCAAACATTTTTAAGAATTCAGGTGAACAAATCAATAGTATTATTAAACAGCCTAATTTAAATTTGATGATTCAAATGAACTGAGCAGAGCAATAATAAAGAAGATTATAATTTTAAGCTTCACTAATCTTAGAGAGAATATATTTTTGGCGGCGGTGAAATCCTTTTAGGCCGTAAAGGGATTAACGGCCCATAATCGTGAATCCTATTAATTTTTTTAGTCACTTTCAGATGAAGTTTAAAGTGGAATAAGAGGCTCAATCTCTTCTAATCAGAAATTGCCCTTTAATTAAGGGACCAAATGGTCAAAGCAGACAACATAATTCAAATGTTGTTATGCCTTTACTGTTTCTAATCTTCGAAGTAGCTTCTGTTTTCAAGTAATGTATAACTTTTACTGTACCGTTTACAGGAAGGGGTGTGTATGCCGACACCAGTGGCGTTCATTCAACACAATTTTAGGTGAGGTAAAATACTTTTTTTAATTTAAGGGGCGGGTTAATTTGCCATTTTTTCAAAGAAAATACCAAAAGAAAAAAAGAATTTTAAATAAAATAAGTCATTTTTTGGCTGTTTAAGTCTTAGTAATTAAAAACACTTTTTCAACAAAATAAGCTTTTTTTTAAAGTAAAGAACTCCACCAAAACAAAATGAACAAAAATAGAATCAAATAATCTACCAAGAATGCAACTACTCCAAATCAATATCAATAAATAAATGAAACCCAAAACAAACGGAAATTAAAATAAATAAGAGTCAAACTCAAAACGAGCAGAAATCAATATGAGTAGGGTTCTAAACCCCAAGCTTTCTAAAAGCCAGAATTTAATTTGTCATTTAATGAAAAAATCTGCATTATCAGTCTAATATACATATGCTGATATTTATTCCTTTAAATCTTAAATGATTTTTGATTTTCTAAAGTTAGAAAAGTGAATAAATTTAAAAGAAATTTTTCAGTAAAGTACAAATTATATTCTGGCTTTTAGAAAGCTTGGGGTTTAGAACCCTACTCATATTAATTTCTGCTCGTTTTGAGTTTGACTCTTATTTATTTTAATTTCCTTTTGTTTTGGTTTTCCTTTATTTATCGATTCTGATTTGTGGTAGTTGTATTCTTGGTAGATTATTTAATTAATTTTTGTTAATTTTGGTTTAATAGAGTTCTTTACTTTTTTTAAAAAACTTGTTTTGTTGAAAAAGTTTTTTAATTAATTTCTGTTCGTTTTATATTGACATAGTTCAGAATGTTGAAACATCTTCAAAATGTAAAAGTGACAAGGTGTGGTAAAGCTTTCTAATTTAGTTAATTTAGAATTTAGTAAAGATATATTAGGACGCAAATACAAAGTTTCGAAATACCACTTTTTATTAAGATAAAGATACAAATCCTGGAATGTGTAAGCTTAGAGGGAACTTGCTCAATAACCAATTTCCTGGCTAAATGCGTCAATGAACCGGAAGGACGTGGTTGGTTTTTCATATATATATACTCAGATTTTTGAGACTGAGAACAGACTCTTTGACTTGCAGGGCGAACCTCTGCCCGTTTATTATCTTGTTAGAAATACCTTGAAACAGTGTCGGATTAGTGTAAGTGTCTAAGTATCTTATTATATGTTATTGTAGTTTTCTGAGACTTGTGGTCTACTTGGGATAGCCAGTCCCAGTAGAATATATATATCTGGTATTATTATATGTTAACTGAATAAAAGTATTGTGTTATAGACAACCTCTATACAATCTACCTTTAGCCCCTCAAACATACCCAGCTGGTACGCCTCATTAGTTCGGTCATAGCCTAAGGCACGCTACCAAAGTTAAATACCTTAGGGCCAGATTTTATCTCCCCTATAAAAAGAGAATAAAGGTATCTACCACTACCCCACTTAAATAACATAAATATAACGTTACCACAACTGGTGGAAGTTGGAAAAACTGGGCCGAGAGTACTAAATAAAAATTGTATATTGAAACAGAAATGGCTTTGTCAAAAGAGGAAGGTAAATGGACTTCGCTTTTAGCGGTGTTCAAATTAACAAAAATTCGAGCAGCTTTGCTCGAACTTTGGCTATTAGAAATGGATTTGTGTCCTCAAAGATTTGGGTGCAACAGAAAAATTAGAAAAAAGGCTCAATCAAGAATTGTAAAATAGAAAAAAAATACAGTATCTTGTTTTTAGCAAGTAGAAGTAAGTGTATAATTAGTAGTTTTTTTAGTGTTAGTAATAAATACAATGTAGTAGTGCCGCATATCACTAAATAATAAAGTATTTGTACCGCGAATTAAAAAAATAAAATAAAAGATAATACGTAAATAAAAAAAAATCTAGCTGGACTGATGAAATGTTGGTAGAAACAGAAGAATTTTAGACATAATAGTAGCGAATAGGGTCCTATGTCAGCCTTACTACAGGTACAGGCTATATACTTATTGTTCAAGGATAAAACTGCTACAATTTAGCAAAGGAAACACATAAATTGTGGTCCGAACAATGTTAGGCTAGAAGCTGCCATTTCCGAGGGAAGAAGCTGCCAAAACACTCTTGAAATATTCCAAATCTTACATTTCAACGAAAAAAATCCAAAATGAACTTTGAAACATCAAGAGAATGTAACAGTGACAAGCTAAACCACGACAAAACACTACTGAAATATTCCAACTCTTACATTTCAACGAAAAAAAGTCCAAAATGAACTTTGAAACATCAAGAGAATGTAACAGTGATAAGGTAAACCATGATTAAACACTACTGAAACATTCCAACTCTTACATTTCAACGAATGAAATCCAGTATGAACTTCGAAACATCAAGAGAATGTAACAGTGACAAGGTAAACCATGACAAAACACTACTGAAATATTCCAACTCTTACATTTCAACGAAAAAAATACAAAATTAACTTTGAAACATCTTCAGAATGTAACAGTGACATGGTAAACCACGACAAAACGATACTGAAATATTCCAACTCTTACAGTTCAACGAAAGAAAAAATCAAAAATGAACTTTGAAACATTTTCAGAATGTAACAGTGACAAGGTAAACCACAACAAACACTACTGAAATATTCCAGCTCTTACATTTCAACAAAAGAAATCCAAAATGAACTTTGAAACATCAAGAGAATGTAACAGTGACAAGGTAAACCACGACAAAACACTACTGAAATATTCCAACTCTTACATTTCAACGAAAAAAAATCTAAAAGGAACTTTGAAACATCAAGAGAATGTTTGATGATTGTGATGATTGTTGCTGGATGATTGTGAGTGCTGTTTCATGGTTATGTGGCTTGATGGCTATGTGATTTGATGGTTATGTGATTTTATGTTTCATAGATGGGTCAGAAGGTACTGAATATACTTGGTTTTGTTGTTTGATGGTTATGAGTGCTGTTTCATGGTTATGTGGTTTGATGGTTATGTGATTTGATGTTTCATAGATGGGTCAGAAGGTACTGAATATACATGGTTTTGTTGTTGGATGATTGTGAGTGCTTTGAAACATCAAGAGAATGTTTGATGATTGTTGCTGGATGATTGTGAGTGCTGTTTCATGGTTATGTGGCTTGATGGTTATGTGATTTGATGGTTATGTGATTTGATGTTTCATAGATGGGTCAGAAGGTACTGAATATACTTGGTTTTGCTGTTTGATGGTTATGAGTGCTGTTTCATGGTTATTTGGTTTGATGGATATGTGATTTGATGTTTCATAGATGGGTCAGAAGGTACTGAATATACATGGTTTTGTTGTTGGATGATTGTGAGTGCTGTTTCGTGGTTATGTGGCTTGATGGTTATGTGATTTGATGTTACATAGATGGGTCAGAAGGTACTGAATATACATGGTTTTGTTATTTGATGGTTATGAGTGATGTTTCATGGTTATGTGGTTTGATGGTTGTGTGATTTGATGTTTCATAGATGGGTCAAAAGGTACTGAATATACATGGTTTTGTTGTTTGATGGTTATGAGTGCTGTTTCATGGTTGTGTGGTTTGATGGTTATGTGATTTGATGTTTCTTAGATGGGTCAGAAGGTACTGAATATACATGGTTTTGTTGTTTGATGGTTATGAGCACTGTTTCATAGTTAAGTGGTTTGATGGTTATGTGATTTGATGTTTCATAAATATTTATATGCCTATTGAATACAGACAGGGATTATTTGGGTGAAACAAATTAATCGAAATTTTAGGGATTTTTTTTGGTGAAACAGTTTGAGACATTTTAGAGGATGATTTGGGGTAAAACTCCAAATTAGATTAGATTAGGAATTAGATTAGTGAGAGAATTATGAGTATGAACCATCAATGACTCTAACCACAATGGACCTCAACCTCAAGGGGCCACCTCTCCCCAACCCCCAAGCCCCCCCCCCNCCCCCCCCCCCCCCATTTTTTTGTGCACTTGAGACATAGAAGGGTCCTCCCAACTTTATGGACCCCCTCTCTCCATTAGTGTTTTGTTGTGGTTTACCTTGTCACTGTTACATTTTCTTGATGTTTCAAAGTTCATTTTGGATTTTTTTCGTTGAAATTTAAGAGTTGGAATCTTTCAGTAGTGTTTTGTCGTGGTTTACCTTGTAAATGTTACATTCTGAAGATGTTTCAAAGTCCATTTTGGAGTTTTTTCGTTGAAATGTAAGATATGGAATATTTCAGTAGTATTTTGTTGTGGTTTACCTTTTCAATGTTACATTCTGAAGATGTTTCAAAGTTCATTTTGGATTTTTTTTTTCGTTGATATGTAAGAGTTGGGATATTTCAGTAGTGTTTTGTCGTAGATTACCTCGTCACTGTTACATTCTGAAGATGTTTCAAAGTTCATTTTGGATTTTTTTTCGTTGAAATGTAAGAGTTGGAATATTTCAGTAGTGTTTTATCATGTTTTATCACAGTTACATTCTGAAGATGTTTCAAAGTTCATTTTGGATTTTTTTTTTCGTTGAAATGTAAGAGTCGGGATATTTCAGTAATGTTTTGTCGTAGATTACCTTGTCACTGTTACATTCTGAAGATGTTTCAAATTTCATTTTGGATTTTTTTTTTCGTTGAAATGTAAGAGTTGGAATATTTCAGTAGTGTTTTGTCATGGTTTACCTTATCACTATTACATTGTGAAGATGTTTCAAAGTTCATTTTGGATTTTTTTTTTTCGTTGAAATGTAAGAGTTGGGATATTTCAGTAGTGTTTTTTCGGAGATTACCTTGTCACTGTTACATTCTGAAGATGTTTCAAAGTTCATTTTGGATTTTTTTCGCTGAAATGTAAGAGTTGGAACATTTCAGTAGTGTTTTATCGTGGTTTACCTTGTCACAGTTACATTCTGAAGATGTTTCAAAGTTCATTTTGGATTTTTTTCGTTGAAATGTAAGAGTCGGAATATTTCAGTAATGTATATTACTGATATATTACATGGTACATTACCATGTATATTCAGTACCTTCTGACCCATCTATGAAAAATCAAATCACATAACCATCAAACCACATAACCATGAAACAGCACTCATAACCATCAAACAGCACAACTATTTATATTCAGTACCTTCTGACCCATCTATGAAACATCAAATCACATAACCATCAAACAACAGAACCATGTATATTCAGTTATGGATGTAACATTCGGAGTAATACCTTTCCCGCTACTTGTAGGCCCCAGTGCACAACTTACAACTTTGCCCTGAGGGCTCTGGGGGGTTTGTCATCCTCAGATACATAATTGCCAGAACTTTAAACTACGTTGAACAAAATGGCTATCTCTAAACTTTGATTGAATGTTTTTGGGGAAATGGTGGGCTTGAGAGGTGGGTTAGTTGCTCTCCATTCACTTTTGACTATTAAAAAGGGCACTAGCCCTTTCGATTTCCAATCAAATGAGCCCTTTTTGAAGTTTCTACAATAAAACTTTCTATAAAAAAACTTATATGACCCCAGGGTATAACTTACAACCCTTGCCCTGAGGGCTCTAAGGGGGGTTATCATCCTCAAAGACCTATTTTCAGAAATTTCAACTACGTTGAGCAAAATGGATATCTCAAAATTTTGATCGGATGTGTTTGGGGAAATGGTGGGCGTGGGAGGGGTGTTAGTTGGCTTCCAATCAAATTTTGTGCCCCGCTACCAGTGTAGGAAAAAAAGAGTACACATCAGTGCTACCCATGCAAATAAGAGATATCCGTGTTATTCAAGCTAGGGGACTCTAGGTTTCCTGTATTAAGTTTTCAACTATGAATCCTGCAATGGTGTACTATTCATGTCTACCCTCTGCCGTGTTTTACCGATTTCAGCCTAGTTTTCGAAATTCCCATAAACTTCAAAATAACATTTTACTATCAAAACTAACGGAGATATTAATTGTCATTCCTGAATCAGCTACAAATGGCAATTTTTCTCACTAGCCAATCTTGTTCAAATGTGTTTTTTTTTTTGGGGGGGGGGGGGGGTACCAGGAGTCGTGGTTGCAGTTACGGCTGCAATTATGATAAGTCTCTGCGTTGGGTAAGGACCTTCGATCTGAAATAAAATTTCCAAGTCATCTTTGAAATCTCAATTGGCACATCTTAAAAAAAAAAAAAAACTATGTATCTGGAGCCTACACAAAAAATGACCCATTTTGCTACAAAATATTCTTGAGCGTCGTCCCTATAGGGCTAAAATCTTTTTGTTTCAACTTTCTAGTCTTTTAAACTTTTATTGAAGTATTCTTATGAAAAAAAAACCGGCAAAACTTACTTCTTTTTCCCTGTGGGCTTCAAATATGTAACATTTTTAATGGAACTAATTTTGAAGTTGCTCTCAATGCCTTTAAAAATGGGCGTGGTGCCCCTTCCCCCTAGTTTGTTGGAGAAATAGACAGAAATGTTGAATACATACAACAACTTCCTAATTATTTGAATCCTTAACCCAATTTGTGACCTGTATGAATGGTTTTTACTGAATATTCACTTCAATTTACTCAGTGTTTTGAATGCTTGTGAAACCGCTTCAAACTGCTCATAGAGGAGTTATCTAAAAATTTTAACCTTTGTAGGCGTAGCTATTTCAAATTTTGAAGCGTTCTCCCAGTACTCTCTCAAGGGGACATGTCTATCCTTGACACGTCGCGTTATTATCGTTTCCCTACAACCTAGTCAATAATGTATAGGACATTTTTTGGTTAACTGTATTGATTTTAGATATAGGTTTTTTGAGCTTCAAAGTAGAAATCCAGTACTATACTACAGACTCAGTTATTAAAAATATCGTCTTTGTTCATTTCGAAATTTTTTCTGGAACGTTGTTCATTTTGCCTGAACCATAAATGGTTCATTCATAATTTCAAGACCAGGTCTGGGCTAAAGAAAAGAGGAGACGTTTTGTTTTTATTTCTCATAGGAATTAAAAACTTCTAGTGTCTCCGATCCTATAACATTATCAAGTTAAGCTAAACAAATGAAATTCATGCAAATCTAGCGCCACAACCAGCACAGCGATGCAGAAATTAATTGGAATGAATAGGAATTTCCAGGATTTTCCTTCAAAATTCTACACCAAGTTGTTTTCTTTTTCTCTCAAAGATCAACTTAAAATTCTGGTCCTATCCGACTTTTGTCTGAAAGTTTGACTAGTAACCAAAAAAGAACTTGGTCCATAACATTTTCAAACAAAAATTTGGAATATATAACTTACTTCAGCTACAAATATTTGTGTCAACAAAAGTTTTCACGAAATGGAATAAAATCGGATCCAAATGGTTTAATAATTTAGTTTTTTTTTACAGAGCAGGCAGACCTTATCCCAGATCATTACGAAATCATGCGTAGCGCCCACTTGGAAGATAGACAACTGTTTTTCTTACAGTGTGCCATGGAAGAGAACTGTGTCTCTAGCAGTGCTTATCGTCTTCAAAAGGAAGATGCAAATTGGCATTTAGAAACTAGAAGACTGCTAAGATTTACAGCACGTATAACAAACATAGGAACGGCAGATTTCCGACCATATATTCCACGTCACTTATGGGAATGGCATGCCTGCCATATGTAAGCATATAACTCTCCAAAAACTAGGATGTATTTTAAGGGGTCTTAGAAATAGAGTTTTTACGCATGGGACATCCAAAAACCTCAGAAGACAGTTAACTATATATTTTTAAGTTAAAGCTCTTACCCACCCCGCTCATGTCCAGTTTCAATTTGTATTGTTTCCTTCCGGTTACGTTTTGTGTCCTACCTTATTTCATTTCGATTGTCTGATTCAAAGTGCAGCCATTCTTTTGTTTCTTATCTTTTTTTTCTTTTTTTCAAATTCAGTCTTCCCCTGGATGAAACTGAATAGCTAACATTGAAGAAACGAGAGTTCTATTAATGATAGAAATAAAGTTTTCACCTCAAACCCCTCAATCCACCATTTGGCTTCAAGAGGATATTTTTGATAAGTTGATCAAGTGCAACATTTACTGTTTTTACATGCTTGTATTTTCTCTAGGTACCTCATGCCATAGAAAGTTGGGTGGTTTCAAGAATTTCATTATTTTGAGCTAAAGACTTTACCAAGATAAAAAAAAATATATATATATAGTTTCCAAAAACTTTTAATTAGGATTTTTAAAAAATAATTTAGGTGATAGGTGGTGCCTGTAAAATGGATTTTAAATGGAAGAGGAGAAATTACTGTCCTGCACTTCCGTGTTAAATGCTTAGAGTTAACAAACACTGAGAGATAAATACAAAAACAAAATAAAATACAAAAATAAGACAAAATACGTTTGAAATGTTTTCACCTTTCTTACTTTTATAAATGAAAAATTATCAAAACCTTAAGGAAGAAATTTCAGTATATGTCAATTAAACTGACAATCCACGGTCATTTTTTTTTTTTTTTTTTTTTTTAGTAAAACACAAATTGTGTTCTGGTCTTGAGAAGTCATAGCCTAGTGGTTATCAGCCCTATTCATGTTAATTTTTGCTTGTTTTGAGTTTGACTCGGCCATTTATTTTAATTTCTGTTTGTTTTGAGTTTCATTTATTTATTGATGGTGACTTGTGATAGTTTTACGCTTGGAAGATTATTTGACTTTATTTTTGCTCGTTCTTGGCTTAATGGAGCTCTTTACTTTTCTTTGAAAAGCTTGTCTTGTGAAAAAAGGTTTTTAAATTTATTTCTGTTCGTTTAATATTGACATAGTCTTTTTCATGGAACAATTAATATTGTATATCTTTTCAGTTTTCTTCAATAAGAATACATAGCATGGGTTGTTATTTTAATGTTGCAGAAACTTTTCAACAATTTTTAATCCTGACAAAAACAGTATTTTATAATTTAATTTTATAGTTTCTGAAAATGACCTGAAAAATAAAACTTAATATCATTCCCAAAAGATTCTATCTATGCTCTTTGACAACCTTGATATACTTACAGTCTTTTTATTTATCTAAATTGTAAGAGCAGAAGCAGTAATAATAGCCTAGTATCACCAGAAGTTTCCACTTAATACCCCCCAGTCGTTCTCGATATATTGCTGAGGTCACTTATTGGCAACCATAAACACAATGCCTTTTGATTTTTGTTTAAAGCAAGATTTAGTTTTAAAGTATAATTGGCCAATTGCGTAACTGGGGGGGTGGGGGGGGGGGGGGGTTGACACGCGTAGTATCCATAAAGACATAGTTGCTGGACCGTTCTACTATGCTGAACAAAATGGCTGTCACACAATTTTGACAGGATGCGTTTGGGAAATGAATGGGCTTGAGAGAAGGGCCACTTGCCCTCCAATTTCTTGTTACTCTTAAAAAGGAAACCAGACACTCTTGCTGTAGTTGGAGTGCAAGGGGGAGGACTTCCCCCTTCATATATCTAGTAAAAACATTTTAAACAAGTAAAAACAAAGTGAAAACTTTTTAAATGTATTTTCTTTTCAGTAAAGTGCAAATTATGTTCTGGTCTTGAGAAGGCATGGGGGTTGTCAGCCCTACTCATGTTAATTTTCGCTCGTTTTGAGTTTGACTCGGTTATATGTTGTATGATTTAAGCGAAGAAAATTCGTTTAAAATGTTTTAACTTTTTAAACTTTGATAAATTGAAAATTATTGAAACTCTAAGGAATGTATATCAGTATATGTATACTAAACTGACAGTCCACAGCCATTTTTTTTTTTCAGTAAAGTGCAAATTATGTTCTGGTCTTGAGAAGGTAAGGAGGCTGTCAAAGACATAATTTCCAGACCTTTCAACTATGGTGAACAAAATACCTATCCCAAAATTTTGATTATATATGTTTTGGGAATTG
>JAQQPU010010917.1:0-29066 GCA_029168905.1 Artemia sp. Kazakhstan ARC1039 | reverse complement strand
TGTCTTTCAATATATTAGTATAGGTAAGAGTTCGATCTTTATTATAATCATCTACAGAAACTCTATTATTGCTATCACCGTAGATGACGTCTTGACTATTACGATAGAGTCTACTTGACACTCTTCTAAATAATGACTTAGTTCCTTGTACGAACCCTCGACTTTCAGTAGATTAATATGTTGTATAATCTTAGATTTTGATACTGCCTTATATACGCTATTAATGAAACAGGTCAAGACAGGAAAATGTGGAGCTAGTGCCCTTAGAGAACGCAAATAGCTCTGACATCCCTCATTTGGGCTACAGTACAACGAATGTCCATGCTTTCTTGTGTCCCTGTAATTGATTTCACAGTAATCCAAGCCGCCAAGGTAGAAATTAATCACGTTGTCAGTTGAAAATTTTAATGCTATATTATTTTCAAGGATTTCAAAAAGAATTTGACATAATTCAATATCCGTCGGATAGAGCTTGCAGATATCAGGATGACATTGCCAAGTAACCTGCTGCCCAAGTTCTGTTTTTGAATGTTTACTCAGATTGCTATAGGTGACTTCAGCCATCATAATTCCCTTGTCAGATCTAGTTTCAGAGCATTTTTCAATAGTTGTCTTGTACTTTTCAGGACAGTTTGTTCTACAACACAGAACATTTTTTGCCAAATATTCAGTAGAACTAAAAGAACTGTTTAAAACACAGTTAGAAATAATTTTTCTTGAGGAGGTGTTCCAGGAGTTTGTTCTAAATCATTAGTCTTACAAAGACATATACTAATAACCCTAACAGGCTCGTTTTCGCCATAATTGAAAAACATTGCTTTTCCTTCGCTGCTGATAGGTATGCTTGTATATATATTTTTATTGCTGCTACATAAACTGCAATTGCTCCTTCCAAAATTAATATACGAATTTTCTAAGAAGTACGCCTCCGTATATTCACTGTGTTGTCGAATATTTTCCATTGCATCTATAAACTGTTCCGCAGTTACCAATCCATACCTTGGAAGCTTTTCATAAAACTGACAACATTTCTTTTGGATATTACTATGAAGTTTTGCCAGAGCATTTCTAGCCGACTTTTCAACAGCATCCGCTCTTTCAAAGAGAATAATTTTAATCTGTAATTTTGAATGGTTTTTGTGATCCTGGTTAAACATGCGTAAAATGTTTCTCAATTTACGAAGATCAGCCTGCATTTTTGCCATCTTCTTGTATTTCTGAATGTAATTTTTCTCTTTGTCCTTATGCGTTCTTCGGTACAACTTCGCAGAGAATTTAATTTTTTCATTATAGCTTTTGTCACCCCAGTAACGCTCCTTGATGTTTATTTTGGCTCTCTCAATTTTTACTTCTCGATACACCTGGTCGGTTGAATACCTTTGCTTTTCTTTTTTCTTATATTTTTCTTATATTTTTCTTATATTTTTTATTTTTTATTTTCTTATATTTTATTTTTTATTTTTATTTTTCTTATATTTTTCTTTTTATTTTTCTTTTTATTTTTCTTATATTTTCTTTTTTCTCAATTTTTACTTCTCGATACACCTGGTCGGTTGAATACCTTTGCTTTTCTTTTTTCTTATATTTGATTCGGTAATCTTCATCATTGTGATAACGCTCCTTGATCTTTTGTCTAACCTGCTCAATTGTTGCTTCTCTGTAATCTTCATTATTATCATACCGTTCCTTGCTCTTTTGTTTGGCTGTCTCAATTTTCGCATGTCTATAAACTACATCATTATAATAACATTGTTTGTCACTATCAATTATTACTTCTCGATACGCCTGGTCGGTTGAATACTTTTGCTTTTTTTCTTTTCAAGGTGCTATCTCTGTATTTTTTGTAGTACTGTTTTTTTAACTTGCGTGTAGCTTGCTTTGATAAAACCATCATCTAACTTTTAGTTGAATGTTTAACTCACGTATCAAGTACAAAGAACCTAACAAAAAATAAACTAATTTTAAAATTTTCAGGTATTTTTCTAGTCTAAACTAAAAGATTAAAATTATTGCTCAGATACCATAAATATTTTTGCAGTTTATAACTTTAGCAATTCTGTACTGAAAACGAAAATAAAGTAAAAATTGATTTTTTCAATTTTTACGTCACGTCGCTCATTACGTCATATATGGTTATTAGTACACAATAGGTTTTAGATATTACGACATATATGGTTATTATTAGACATAATGGTATACGATTATGATTTATGTACAAAAATCAAATATCTTTGAAAAGACTGCAGTATGAAAAGACATCGAAAATTCAGTTTTTAATTGAAAAATTTATTCTCTCTTAGAAATAATTTATTTTAGTTACAAAAGATTTTTTAACCCAATTAATTTCTTTTATAATGAGCCGTTAAACAACTCTCTACGATGTTCCAGTGCCAAGCTATCTGTGGAAAACAAGAAAGCAAAAAGAAAAAATAATGCCGTTTAGACAGAATGTTGTAGTAGCTGCCACTTTTCTTGATTTTCAAGCCAATATATTTCCCTTGCTGTTCAAGCCAAGCGACAGAAAGTTTCCTATGCAGGGGTTTCGGACAAGGCAGTTATAATGGTGTACTTTTTGTTTTGATCTGACTCCTTTTTTAGGAACTATGGGTTTTTATATTTCTTAACATTGGACGTGATCGTCTCTTACTAGGTTGCTAGCTACCGCTGCAACCCGGATAAGAATACTGGCCTGTTGGTCTAGGGATATGAACCATGCTTTTGGTGCAGGGGGTCCCGGGGTCAAGTCCAGGACAGGCCCAGCTTTGATAATTTCCAGAGATGAATTTTAATTAATAATTAAACCTACCCTAGAAAAGTTTACCGATGATAACACTGCCACTAAAGCTAAGGCTACTATACTTAATGAATACTTCAGTTACTATTGATGTAAAAAAGAAAGAAAAAAAAACAGAGATTCTATTTTCCCTCAGATGCATTATTAAAGATTCCTATTTGGTACATTTAGTTACTGCTATTATTATGCTCTATAAGATTGCTCTATAATAAGACGCTATAGAGCAATCGCTCGACTTCACACCGATCACCATTGGGCTCCCCCCATATTTCATACTATATTTCCACTTTTTCCAGAGTTTCTCCTATTCCAATAAATGTCAGCTCCAAGTGCCAGAGCAGCCACAAAGAGAACCACAACTATTATTATTAAAACCTGAATAGAACCTTTTCCAGAGTGAGAAGAACCATTTTCAGAGTAAGGAAAGGGGATACATTTGTTCTTCGTCGAAGGGATGCAATTTTTGCAATTTTCATGCACTTCATTCAACCATTTTTCTTGTTTATAACTAAGCTCATTAAAGTCCATGTACCAAGTTCCGCATAAACCTCTTATTTTCCTAGCCCTTTTGTCATTATCTTTATCGTGTTTTATGCGTGTAGCCAAAACATAAGTTTTCCCAACAGTTATGCCGGGATTACAGTCAAATTTTCGATTACAGTCTATAATGATAATATCATCTAGCTTATCTTGATATACTGACCTACTGTAGGCATATTTCACTTTTATTTTGTACGTGTCTCTATTTTTTGTGGACCACCCGGACACTGGATTCATCTCTTGAACCGTTAACAATTCAACAGTACCAATTTCTCTTGAGTTGCATATCTTTGTGGTTGGACTCTGATAAGGACAACTAAGGGCTTCAACCGAAAGAACTTCGATGTAAGAAAATATGAAAATCAAAATCTTTAAAGACATTCGAAAATGTATTCTTAATAATAGTAAGAAACTACCCATAAAGTCACGTGCCGAGTAGTGAGAACCTAACAAAAAAAAACAACAAATTTTAAAATTTTCAGGTATTTTTCTAGTTCGAATTAAAAGATTAAAATTATTGCTAAGACACCATAAATATTTTTGCACTTTATACAATAAATAATAACTTTAGCAGTCCATGAAATTGAAATTATTGAAATTATTTTATTGAAATTACTCTAGTTTAATTCACAGATCAGATTTTTGTTAAAACTCTAAAGGAATTACAATGTCTTTTCATGCTGAATCTATTCAAAAATATTTGACTATTACTGCAAGTCCGATTTCTAACAACAATGTTTACTAAGCTTCAAACTTTTGGTGTTCTTTTTTAAGGTTTTGGAATTGTTGTAATCCCCTGCCAAAATATATACAAATAATTGTGCAATTACCAGTTTTTTGCTCTTTAGGCAATTTAGTGTACTGCAGTCTATTCAAAGATATTTGATTAATACAGCAAGTCTTATTTCTTGTAACGATTTCTACTAAGCTTCAAACTTTTGATTTTCTTTTTAAAGGTTTTTGAATTGTTTTAATCCCTTTTATAAATATATAGAAATATTTTTGCAATTACCAGTTTTTAGTTCTTTGGGCAATTTAATGTCTTTTCATACTGAGTCTATTCGAAAATATTTGATTATTACAGCAAGCAAGTCCGATTTCTAACAACAATTTCTGCTAGGCTTCAAACTTTTGGTTTTATATTTTAAGGTTTTTGAATTTTTATAATCTCCTGTTAAAGTATATACAAACATTTTTGCAAATATCATTACCTATTTTTTGCTCTTTAGGCAATTTAGTGTGCTGCAGTCTATTCAAAGATATTTCATTATTAGTTTGCTTTGCTTGCTATAGCAAGCAAGTCCGATTTCTAACAACGATTTCTACTAAGCTTCAAACTTTTGGTTTTCTTTTTTAAGGTTTTTGAATTGGTTTAAAACCTTGTTAAAATATACGCAAATATTTTTGCAATTACCAGTTTTTGTTCTTTACGCAATTTAATGTCTTTTTATACTGAATCTATTCAAAAATATTTGATTATTACAGCAAGTCCGATTACTACCAACGATTTCCACTAAGCTTCAAACTTTTGGTTTTTTTTTAAGGTTTTGGAATTGTTGTAATTCCTTGTCAAAATATATACAAATATTTGTGCAATTACCAGTTTTTCACTCTTTAGGTGATTTAGTGTCTTTTCACACTGTGTCTTTTCAAAGATATTTGATTATTGAGCAAGTCCAATTTCTAACAGCGATTTCTGCTAAGCTTCAAACTTTTGTTTTTAATTTTTAAGGTTTTTGATTTGTTGTAATCCCTTGTTAAAATATATACAAATATCTTTGCAATTACCAGTTTTGTGTTTTTTAGGCAATTTAATGTCTTTTCATACTGTATCTATTCAAAGATATTTGATTATTGCAGTTTTCTTTCTTCCAAAATTAACGCTCTTAACGAAGTTTCCCAGACTTCTGACCTATCTAGATCTTTTTTCAAGCTATTCTTATAGAGAAAAACCAAAAAGACTTAAAACATTATTTTCTTAACTAATAAAAGAACTATGTAAATTAAAAACCAACAAAAATGAATTTTATAAAAAAAAAGTATAAAAGATATTTTTCAAGGAAAATTAAAGAGCTCAACAAAAGATGAGCAGAAATAAAATCAAATAACATCTCAAGCATAAACTAACCATAAATCAAAATCAATAAACAAACGAAACCCAAGACAAACAGAAACCACAGTAAATAACGAGGTGAAACTTAAAACGAGCAAAAACAACCACAAAGCGGATCAGGGATAACGTCCTCTGTGCCTTCTAAAGATCAGAACATAATTTGTACTTTACTGAAAACAAAATTAATTTTAAACGTTTTCCTTCTAAAACTTAAATAGATCAATTTTTTTAATTTTGGCAAAGAATATCAGCATATATAAAACTGCCAATCCACATTCATGTGTTCCTTTTAGCAAGGAACACATGAATGTGTTCCTTGCTAAAACACTTGTACATTTTTATTTCTAATAAAAATGTCTCTAGCATAAAAGTGTTTCTAGCAGTTGATTTTAAAATAACACAAATCTTTTTTATTACTATCGTGTTTCTTTTCTTTTTGTAACTGCGAGGTCTTAATAAAAATAAATCATATCGAAAAAACAGTAAACTACTCAAAATATCAAGTGCTCGCCGACGAGTATGATAAGCGTACATATTTTATATAATATAAGTACAATAATGAGAGAAAACTTTAAGAAAAAAGTAAAATCCTTAAAAAACATAACCACTCAATGTTGTTGTTTACATTAATGAGAACCATTTTCAAAAAAGGGCAAAAAATCCCTATTTTTGCTGTTGATTACAATTATGTTACACTAAAAAAATTTCTCACTGTGAAACTGTGTCTGAAACTACCTTCCTTGCGGCGGGTGGGATTGAACCACGAATCGAGAAGCTTGGTCTCATCCCCTGGTGCTACCGCAAGGTGATCAAATATTTGGTTTTGAATATAATAGATAAATCTGAAGAACTACCTAAGAGTAACTTTTCACATTACGATCATTCAAGCAATATAGAAATAAACGCAGATAACTATAACTTTTACAGCGTCAGCTACTTACTATTTAGTAAGTACAAAAATAAATGTGGATAAAATGACACAAATACTAGCAATTACTTCGGTATAGATAATCACATCACAAGTAGGACCGTCCTTTTAAAGTATATTCCAGGAATTTCAACGCTTAAATACTAACGTTTCACTGTTCAACGCTTAACTTTTGCTTCAGAGACGCAGATATAAACTTTTGAAAATGTGTGCATTCAAGCGACACACAATCAGTGGCGTTTCTGGCCTCTTTTGCACCCGGAACAAAATCTGGATTAGCGAGCCACCCTCCCCTGTCTCTCATAAATTTGTTGGACAAATTTTAACAAAAATTTTTACTTATCAACAAAATTTGAACACAAAATATCAGGAAAAAAACAATAAAATTAATTAAATTCGGTCTACTTACTTTTTTTTTCAAGGAATAATGATGAAGATATGGGTAAAAATAAAATTTTCTGAGTCAATTTGCTTATACTCACTGCCAACTGAGCTCTCTACCTCACTTTAATAAAGATAAGATTTCAAAATTCTGAAATAATTATAACAGTTAGATTATTTATTTGAAATTTTACGAACCTATAATGTCTGCGTCCGGGGCAAGGGCCCCTCTGTTGTACCCCCAAAACCGCCTCTGCATACAGTGAAAACTAGAAATATAAATTCTGGAACTCGAAATTCCGATTTACAATCAAATGAGCCCCCTCTGAAGTTCGTACTACCATCCGTTACATAAAAACTTTATAAACCCTGGGGCATAACTAATAACACTAATTCTGGGAGGGCTGTGTTATCCTTTGGCCATCAATTATGGTTTTTGGTCTATTTTGAACAAAATGGCTATATAAAGTTTTATTGGACACATTTGGGGAAAAAATGTTGGTGGGGGGGGGCTAGTGCCATCGCATGGCTTTTGACTCTTAAAAAGGGAATTAGAACTTTTACTTTCTAATCATCTGAGTCCCCTCTGAAGTTTATACGACAATCTCTTCCATAAAATCTTGTATGCCCCAGGGACAAAAAGTTAAAACCCTTCCCCCTGGCCCATCGTTTTCTAACTTCACGCTGTCCGAACACTTTACCCCCATCTCTCTTAATGTGCAAATATATAGCTTGAGTGTGTCCTGGCTAATTAACAAATACCTAACGGTTTTGTCAAGTAAAGATTCTGCTGTTACAGTGTGCATATAGAACTACTATCCTACCATCTCTTTTACTTTATTTTAACAATTCTCAGTTTTAAGGTTTCTCACAATCCTCTTAGTTTCTCACAAGGTACGCAAAAAGAATAAAGTTTTGTTGCTGACACTATGCAAGATCCTCATGGCCCCCGGAGAAAGTTGTGCAATTGGCGTAATTTTTTTCTAAGTTATTGATAAATATAGTGTTGCCACTTCTATTTTTTCGAAGAGTAGGGTTTTCTACCCGTCTAAAAGCAGGATTTCGTGCGACAATGGATTTTTTGAAAGCGAAAAGGAAATTCGTGAAAAACAATCATCTCCGTATACTGGGGTACTCGTGTTTTTCTTTTTCATTAAACCCATCTTCTCTCCTATCAGATATTTCATAAAAAAATGAATAGTTTTACTTTGATTATGCCTATAAATTCATTCTTTATTTCGTTTCCATCCTCAAACCAATGTTATCTTGTACACTTTCGTCCCCAGGGACAAAAGTTACAAGCCTTCCCTCGGGCCCATCGGATATTCCATCAGATGTATTTATCTGATTGCATTTATTTGGAATTCATCGACTGTATTTAAGGAAAAGAGGGTGTGTGTGTGTGTGTGGGGGGGGGGGGGTGGATGCCCTTCGATCTCTCTTGCCTCTTGAAAATGTAACTGGAACTTTCAATTTCCAATCAAATGAGCTATCTCTGAAGGTTATACGATCATCCCTCACATAAAAACCTTATATGCCCCCGGGGCATAGCTTAAAACACTTGCCACTGGGCTCTGGGGGTTGTGTCTTCCCCAGAGTTTTTTTTACCTCATGATTAAATTTACTTTCAATAAAATGGCTATCTAAAAATTTTTATCGGATGGCTTTGGGGAAAAAATTATCCAGCAGTTTGAAAGGTATAATTTGCCCCCTGATTCTGATGTTTCTGGACTTCATTTCCGCCTTCGATTCGATCATTCGCCAAAAGCTTTGGAAAATTCTTGAAAATGATGGAGTGCCCCAGAAATTGTCGAACTGCTTAAAGTATACTACAAGGGTTCTGTGAGCCGAGTTCGAGTTTACGGAGAAGAGACTGAAGAATTTCCGATTGGGTTTGGAGTAAAACAAGGCTGCGTCCTGTCTCCGACTCTGTTTAACTACTGTATGGATTGGGTGATTGAAAATGCACTATCTTCTCATCCAGGAGTTCAGATTGGACAGAACCTTTCACTTGGAGACCTTGAATACGCTGATGGTATCGCAATCCTCTCGGAACCAGAGAAAGCTCAAACTATGCTCGATGAGGTAGTTACTTGGCCCGATCGCATTGGCTTGAAAGCCAGTACCGGGAAGACATAATTTATCGCAATAAATTACACTGATCTTATCTTGTTAACTGTAAATCAAGTACAGTTGGGTCAGATCAACAGCTTCACATACCTTGAATCCCAGCTGTGTACTGATGGATGTTCTGACGCCGATATTCAACAGCGATTGCAGAAAGCGCAGACTGCCTTTTCTTCCCTTAGAAAACTTTTATGGAACCGGCGTGAAATTAGTAAGAACTAAAGTTCAAGTCTACCTGGCTTGGGTTCGAAAAATCCTTCTTTATTGATGCGAAACTTGGTTAGTAAAGCGAATACATGAAAATGCGCTGAAGGTGTTTGAGCATACCTGTCTGCGTAGCATCCTCAGGTTAAATATGAATGATCACAAATCAAACGTGGATATACGACAAATCTGTGGTATCAAGAGATACGTTGCCATCACGATCAAGGAGCGTCGACTGAAATGGTTGGGCCATGTCTTACGGAGGCCAATAGGGTAATTTCCTCGCCGAATCGTTCTATCTGAGCCAATTAGCTCACGGAAGAGACGCCAAGGAGGACAGCAGGAAAGCTGGTCGAACTTGGTTAAATCAGACCTTGAACCAATTAAGGGGTTGAGAAAGTTTGGTCATAGATGGACAACTCAATGGCTCCCATTTGCAAAGCAGCTGGCAAAAGACCGCACTACGTGGTTCAAACAGGTCTAGAAGATCCTTAATACCGGACGGGGTGAAAACGTCTGATTGCCACCACAAGTATAAGTAAGTAAATCTGGGGAGGGGGGGGGGGGGGGGAAGGGGGGGCGGGGGGGGGGGGGGGCTAGTGGACCTCCAGTCTCTTTTGACTCTTAAAAAGTGAACTAGAATTTTCAATTTCCAATCAAATGAACCCCCTCTGAAGTTTATACGAGCAGCCCTTCCATAAGAACCGTGTATGTCCCCTGGGCATAACTTACAACGCCTGCTCCTGGGCTCTGAGGATTTGTGTTGAATCCGGAGTTTTTCCTATCTGATCTTTGAACTATTTATAAAATTTTTATCGGATGCATTTGGGGAAAAAGGGAGTGGGGGCATTTGCCTTCCGATCCCTTTTGACTCCAGAAAAGGGCACTATAATTTCCGATTTATAATCGAATGATCCCCCTCCGAAATTTATACGATCATCTCTTCTATATGAAAAAAAAAATATCAGAATCTTATAGCATTAGGGTTGGTGGAGAGAGGCTATTTGCCATCGGATCATCACTTTTTGACTCTTATAAAGGGAACTAGAACTTTCAATTTCTAATCATTTGAGTCCCCTTCGAAGTTTATACGACCATTTCTTCCATAAAAACCTTAAATACCCCGGGGCATGAGTTCCAACCCTTCCCCCGGTTTTTAGGGGGTGGGGGTATGCAGACCCCGAAGTTTTTGTGATCCGATCGTTCGACTATTTCAAACAAAATGGCTATCTCAAAATTTTGATCGGATGGATTTGGGGAAAAAAAGGTAACTTTTGATGACTCTTTAAAAGGTAACTAGAACTTTCAATTGCAAATAAAATGAGCCCCCTCTGATGTTTATACGACCATCCCTTACATAAAAACCTTATCTCCCCCGGAACATAATTTACAATACTTCCCCCCGGACTCTGGGGGCTGTGTCGACCCATGAGTTTTTTGTTTGATCTTGAGACTATTTTGAACAAAATGGCTATCTCAAAATTTTGATCTGATGCATTTGGGGAGTAAAGGGCCTTGGGGGGGGATAGTTGCACTCCGATCACTCTTGAATCTTAAAATAGGATCTATAAATTCCTGAGGTTTATACGCCAATCCCTTCCATAAAAACCTTATATGCCCCCGGGGCATAATTTACAACACCCGCCCCCGGCTTTGGGGGGCTGTTTTATCCCTACAGATTTTGCTATATGATCTTAGGTCGATCATATTGACCAGAGTGACGATATTTAGTGTGACCGAATATTTAAACTTTAGACTTTAACATAGAAGAAGAAAGCATCGACATTTAAAGAAAACATACAGAAAGAAACGCTTAATACGCGACGAAGAGGAAATACAAACGAACTAAACACTATATAATAAGCAATGACAATGAATGATGGAAAAAAAATTGAAAAGATTTACTTGAATGAGACAGATGATTCCAAGCGAAAATACTTTGGTGGATGGGACTGCACTCTTTTTTCGCGTGTCAAATTTTTCGGGTGTGGAACTGAGTTATTGATTTGAGTGACGGAGAGGGCGTAGATTAAAGTAGCAATAGAGGGTATTTGGATAATGTTTGTGGACACTGAATTCACGAGCCGAACATTGATTACAGCACACATTAGGCCTGTATTACTGCTGTGTTTCAGATCCATGTCTTTCAGTAAAAGCAAGGGGACATTCTAGCATATACCAAGGATTTTTTTGAGAAGGGCATGCTTTTTAGGCGGACGAGGAGGGGCAGTCAAAAATCATATCTAAATTGATTATTTTTAAAAAAGTGCCTAGATATTCAAGAAAATTTAGAATTTCTTAAGGGGGGGGGGTTTAAGTATCTGTAAGGTCATGCTTGAATATAAAAGCTGTGTCACCAAAGGCGCTCTTGACACTCACACCTACCCCAGCCCAGCCAAGGAAACCCAAAAGGGTTTATGTTATCAGACATACGTTTTATAGGTGATTAGAGGAATGAATAAATTTATTTTGGTTGCCTTGACAGATATTAAGCACCAATTATAGCTGCAATCAAGTAAAGAGTGAACAACCACCCATTGTAACCACGATACAGAAACTAAAATAAAACATTTTAAAAAATCTCTGCTGAGAAACATTTCCCATTTCCGAACTGACACTGGTTCGGAAGTGTAAGGAAAATGTCTAGTGAGATACATTTCCCAGCGGTTTGGAATTGGAACTTTTATCAAATATTAGCAGATGAAACAGAAAACTGATTACGAGAAGAAATTTCAAGAGTTCCGAATAAAAGCTTGAAACCCCTAAAACATGACATTGAATCGAATCTAGACTATTATTTTAATTCATGAAATTCCCAAGTAGCCTGAAGAAAATAGAAGACTTATGTATAAGGTTCTCAATAGCCTTTTACCGCCAATGATAATGGTAGCTTTTAGCATACAATTATAATTTTTTTTTAAACTCAAGCAGGCTCAGTTTTCGGTGAAGCGCTATCTTTTCGAGTTCTTCAAAAAAGGAAAATATCGAGCTCTTTAAAATATCTTTTCGGATTCTTAAAAATATCAGGGGTTAGTTCATCTTCGTTAAAGTTTGCTTATTTTGCCAAAAATACAGGGTAGATCAGAAGGGGGATTTTCATTCATTCATATTGAAGATTCCCCGATGCACCAAGGCTGGGCGACAAGCTTGCTATTTGTCCCTGTAAAAAAGACCCATCAACTGAAAAGTCAACGCCCTGTACGCCAGCAATAGCACTGGAGGTTCTTAATCCGTTTTTCATATTGAAGATGTTTGCATGATTTGTGGTCTTTTACTGAGCTGAAGTCATCCTAAACCCTACATTGCGGAAATCATTGGATATATTATTGCATTATTTAATCAAAGAATCAAAATGATTTAGCACAATTGTTTAATCAAAAGAATTTAATGAAATAATCTTTTCAGGTTCTGTTTTGTAACAGTTATAGTGTTTAAACAAATATGTCTTCACAAAAACAAGTTTCTATGTTAAGATGAAAAATTGAATAATTGCATAAATATCAATCGAGAAAAGATTTTGTGGGTATTCGGTGGGGGATGGGTGGGTGAAGGGTTGGTTTTCTGTTTTTTTAATTGCGAAAATAGAGATAGGGTAGTAAAATAAACTAATTGCTTTTACTTCACCACCTTTTCTTACCATCTTTTGTCTTCCAACGTAATGCTTTGTCTGTTTTAACCGAGAAAACTGAATCACATGCTGGATTAGACATCTTTAAGCAAGCCTCTTCTAAGTCACATATTCTAAGGAAGGGTGATGTACACTGGACGAGAGCAAGTGTAGTAATCCCTAAAAATAAAAAATTACAAGCACATATTATTGTTAGTTCTGCAGACATCCACAAGGAGGACCTCTTCTTTATCAGTATCTCCGCACAAGTGACCAGGATTGCCACCACGGTCAGTTCCGAAAGGGCTACAATTGCCAAAATTTGCGCGCTACACAGCGATTTTCGGAGCTAAATTAAAAAAAACACCATTATAGTGCTAAAATAGCACTTTCGTACAATTTTAGCAGCCCTGAGCAGGTGCTACAGTACTATACATAATTAAAAAGTACTAAAATGGCACTTTCGTGCTACAGGTGTTAGTCCTGCAAGTGACACAAGTAAGGATCGTCAAGAAAACAAATTCTTATCAGGAACTTCCTTCTTTCCGATATTGGCAGCAAGTACCCATTGAATGCCAAAAACTCTTTAAATCTTTGACCTATATTTTGGAAGGAATATTTCTTTTTTCTTAAGAAATACATTTTAAAGCGTTTGAAGAATAATTTTCAAATTTTTAGTTTTACATAGTTTTTAATTTAAAGAAACATAGAGACAACAAGCGATGCTAGATTCCAGATAATGTTTTTGCAAGAATCAGAGGCAACGCTATAACGGGAAAGGCGTCAGGACATCGACACGTCAGGAACACTGCCGTCAGGATATCGACAAAATCCGTCATAACATCGACAAAAAATCCGTCAGAACATCGACACGTCAGGATATAAAAACTTTTTTTCATAACGAAAATCTGTCAGAACCACGAAATCGTCAGAACGTCGACAGTCATAACATCGACACGTCACAACATCTAAAAAGAATTTCGTAACAAAAATCCGTCAGAACCACTAACCGTCAGATCGTCGACAGTCATAACATCTAAAATTTTAAAACTTTAGTTTTTTGGGGTTTAGGGGGCAAAGCCTAGGTTACGTATTTAATATATGCTATGCTTTACCACCAACCCCCTGATATAGAAACATATAGCCGAAATTTGTTTCTAAACTATTATATACTTATTGCTATAATGTATTAATGCAAAAAAAAAAAAAAAAAAAAAAAAGTATTCCTAATTTAGTAACTGAGATAAATGAGCGCTTGAACAAGGTCTTGACCTTACTAATCCCTCCAATCACCTAGGACAAAACAGTAACAGTATATCCAACCCGATAATCCGAAAATCAAGTCCAAAATAGAGCAAAATCAGCATTAATAAGTGTAAGTCAATGTCCCAAAACCAAGCCATAGCACCTTAAGTCTACAAAATATAATATTCCCCAAGTAATCACCACATGTCAGGGCTCCTCAGATGAAAACTCATTGCCTATATAGGTTTCGGTGCTTAAATTCCATTACCCAGGCAAAATGAGCGCGCCATGCCATAGAACCTATGGCATACACCTATGTAGTGACCTCTGTGGAATATCTATGAACAAATATATACACTTATAAATTTTTTTCATAACGAAAATCCGTCAGAACCACTAACCGTCAGAACGTCGACAGTCATAACATCGACACGTCATAACATCTAAAAATTTTTTCATAACGAGAATCCATCAGAACCACTAACCGCCAGAACGTCGACACGTCATAACATCTAAAACTTTTTTAGATGTTATGAGGTGTCGATTTTATGACTGTTGACGTTCTGACGGGTAACGATTGTGACTGTCGATGAACTGATGTGTCGATGTTATGACTATCGACGTTCTGACGGGTAGCAACTGTGACTGTCGATGTCCTGACGTGTCGATGTTATGACTGTCGATGTCCTGACGTGTCGATGTTCTGACGGATTTTCCTTGTCGACGAAATGACGTTTAGTGCTTGTGAGGGTTGCTCTAAATGGTAGTATCCCCTATAGCGATGCCTATAGTAAAGGTTATACGGCTCCAATGTTTTATTATTATTTATTTATTATTTTTTTCCCAGAGGCACTTCATATGGAAGGGGTCATCATATAAACTTAAAGGGGGCTCATTCGATTGGAAATCAAGAGTTCTACTGCCCTTTTTAATTATGCCCTGGGGGCATATATGGTTCTTATGGAAGGAATGCTCGTATAAACTTCAGACAGGGTTCATTTTATTGGAAATTGAAAGCTCTAGTTCACTTTTTAAGAGTCAAAAGATATCGGAGGATAACCAGACCATCCCCCACACGCCCTTTTTTCCCAAATGCACCCAATAAAAATTTTGAGATAGCCATTTTGTTAGAATAGTTCAAAGATCATATCTTAAAAAGTCTGGTGTCGACATAAACCCCCAGGGGCAGGCGTTGTAAGTTATGCCCTGGGGGCATATGTGGCTCTTGTGAAAGGGATGCTCGTATAAACTTCAAAGATGGCTCATTTGATTGTAAATTGAAAGTTCTAGTTCAGTTTTGAGAGTCAAAAGAGCTTAGAGGGCAACTACCCCCCCCCCACCCCGACACCCGTTTTTCCCAAATACATCCGATAAAAATTTTGAGATAGCCATTTTTTTAAAAATTGTTCGAAAGTCAGATAAAAAAACTCAGGTGTCGACACAGCCCCACAGGGCCCGGGGGCAGGCGTTGTAAGTTATGCCCTGGGGCGTGTATGGTTCTTATGAAAGGGATGCTCGTATAAACTTCAGAGAGGGTTCATTTGATTGGAAAATGAAAGTTCGAGTTCACTTTTTAAGAGTCAAAAGAGATCCGAGGACAACTAGCCCCCCCCCCACGCCTTCTTTTTCCAAACCCACCTGATGAAAATTTTGAGATAGACATTTTATTAAAAATATTTCAAAGGTCGGATAAGGAAAACTCCGGTGTCAATACAACCCACCGGGGCCCGGAAGAAGGCGTTCTAAGGTATGCCCTGAAGGCATGTATGGTTCTTATGAAACAGATGCGCGTATAAACTTCATAGAGGGCTCATTTGATTGGAAATTGAAATTTCTAGTTCACTTTTCCAAGTCAATAGATTGAAGGGCAACTAACTTCCCCCTCGTCCTTTTCCCTAAAACCCACTCACCACAAATTTTGAGATAGCCATTTTTTTTTTGATTTGTTCAAAAATTAAATAACAAAAACTCCGGTGTCGACACAACCCCCCAGGGGCCGGGGGGTAGGCATTGTAAGAGTTATCCTGGGGGGCATATATGGTTCATATGAAAGGGATGCTCGTACAAACCTGAGAGAGGGCTCATTTGATTGGAAATTGAAAGTTCTAGTTCACTTTTTAAGAGTCAAAAGATATCCGGGGACAACTAGCTCCCCACACCCTTTTCCCCCAGACCCGTCCGATAAAATTTTTGAGATAGCCATTTCGTTAAAAATAGCTCAAAGGTCAAATAAGAAAATTTCCTGTGTCAACGCAACCCCCCAGGGTCCGGGGCCAGGCGTTGTAAGTAATGCTCTGGGGGCATATATGGTTCTTATAGAAGGGATGGTCGTATAAACTTCGGAGAGGGCTCATTTGATTGGGAATTAAGTTCTCTTTCACTTTTTAGGAGTCAAAAGAGATCGGAGGGCAACTAGCCCCCCCCTCCACACCCTATTTTCCTCAAAACCATACGATAAGAACTTTGAGAGAGCCATTTTTTCAAAATAGTTCAAAGATCATATAACGAAAACTCCGGGGTCAACACAATCCTTCAGGGCCCGGGGTAGGGGTTGTAAGTTATGCCTGGCGGTCATATATAGCTGTTATGGAAGGGATGCTCGTATAAACTTCAGAGAGAGCTCATTTGATTGGAAATTGAAAGTTCTAGTTCAGTTTTTAAGAGTCAAAAGAGATCAGACGGCAACTATCCCCCCCACCTACGCCTCTTTTCTCCCAAATACAGCTGATAAAAATTTGATGTCGCCGTTTTGTTATAAATAGTTCAATTTATTAAACCACATTGGCCTGACATAACATAAAGAAAGAAAAACGAGCAAAAATGGGGTTTTTAAAGGCCAAATGAAAACACTGAAAAAAACACAACAAAGCGAATATTTCGAGAGAACAAACGCCTCTCTTCTTCAGCGTGAAGCAAAATAATGTATCCATGGAAAGTGCCGAAGAAAAAAACAACAAAAAACAAACGTGGAAAGTCAATGTGAAAAGAACCAAAAACCCAAAGAAAAAACCAAAGACTTAAAAGATGAATAAAATTCAATAAAAGCCAAAAATTATAAGAATTAAAACCAAATACCTAACAACCATAAAAACGAGTTATTCGCCAATATCCACGATTTGAACAAAATCCAAAAAATTATGAACTGCCATCGACGGATGGCAGTTGTTCGCTAGTATCTGTCAATGGCAGTTCATAATTTTTTGGATTTTTTTTATTTGAAATTAAAATTTCTAGTCCACTTTTTAAAAGTCAAAAGAGATCGGACGGCAACTAGCCTCCCTCTCCTCGCCATTTTCTTTCCCACACCCATCGGATAAAAATTTTTAGGCGGCCATTTTGTTAAAAACAGATTCTAACATCAGATATTAAAACTCAGGGGTCGACAAAACCCCCCAGGGCCCGGAGATAGTCGTTGTAAGTTATGCCCTGGGTGCATATATGGTTCTTATAGAAGAGATGCTCGTATAAACTTTAGAGTGGGCTCATTTGATTGAAAATGGAAAGTTCTAGTTCACTTTTAAAGAGTAAAAAGAGATCGAAGGGCAATTAGCCCTCCCTCCCCACGTCCTTTTTTCCTCAGACCCATCCGATAAAAAATTTTAGATAGCCATTTTGTTAAAAATAGTTCAAATATCAGATAATAAACACTCCAAGGTGGACACAAACCCATTTTTCTTTTACTTTGATATTGTTACTTTGATACTAGTTTTGATACTTTGATGAACATTTGATTTTGAAAAAAAAAGTTTGATTTTGAAATAAGGTATTTTGAAAAACTTGAAACTTTTTGCAACAAAAAACGAACAAAAATTAATAAAAAAAAACTTTCCGAAAAAGAAGTTTTTCAAAGAAAAGTAAGGGCCATTTTAAACTTATGATCAGCAGATACAAATACCTGTTAAAATTCAAACTCAAAACCACCAGAAATTACTATTAAAGGATAAATGAAGCCCAAAACGAACAGAAATTAAACAAACAATCATAGCAAACAAGGTAATAATATAAATGAATAAAGAAATCTTAAAGCGAATAATGCTTAAATTGAATTTGCAAATCAAGCCTAAAACGAAAAAAAAAAATATTTTGCTATTGAAGTATAAATGAAACTCAAAACGAACAGAGATTAAATAAAGAATCAATACAAACGATCATACAGTAGATACTAATATAAATGAATAAATAAGCCTTAAAAAGAGTGAAACTTAAATTGAATATGCACATTAAATTGAATATGTACTGCGTCATTGGCGCTTTTCTGAAAACTATATGTCTTGAACAGTCTTGGAAAGTATAAACAAAATCAAATTGAATATTTGATATATAATGATATTAATTGTTTCAAGATTCGTCAGTTCAAGATTTATTTCACAATAATTTTATTTTCATTTTCAATGCTGTAAGAACTGGAAAAGAAAATATTTGTAATATAATTCGTTTTCAGTGAAACTCCAATGACGCAGTAAGCTTTATGTTTATACAGGTAAGAAAAGGGACAATTTTAGGGGTCTTGAAAAATTTTAGAAAAAACTAATAAATTAAACTAAATATTTGATGTATAATGATATTAATTGCTGAAAACTCATCATTTCAAAATTTTACTTTAATTTTAATGTTTATTTTCTATATTAAGTACAAAAGAAAATATTTGTAATACAATTCGCTTTCAGTGAAGCGCCAATGACGCAGTAGGTTTTAGACTTTTACAGTGAGAGAAGGAGGCGATACCCAAACTCTTGTTTGTAGTGATTTTTGTTCGTTTCAAGCTTGATGAGCATATTCAATTTAAGTTTCACTCGTTCTAAGGCTTATTTATTCATTTATATTAGTATCTACTGTATGATCGTTTGTATTGATTCTTTATTCAATCTCTGTTCGTTTTGAGTTTCATTTATACTTCAATAGCAAAATATTTTTTTTCGTTTTAAGCTTGATTTGCATATTCAATTTAAGCAGTATTCGCTTTAAGATTTATTTATTCTTTTATATTATTACTTGTTTGTTTTTTTGCTATGGTTGTTTATTTAATTTCTGTCCGTTTTGGGTTTCATTTTTTCTTTAATAGTAATTTCTGGTCGTTTTGAGTTTGAATTTGAGCAGATATTTGTATCTGCTGTTTATAAGTTTAAAATGGCCTTTATTTTTCTTTGAAAAACTTCTTTTTTGGATTTTTTTTTTAAATTAACTTCAGTAAAAATTGACCCATACTAGTGGCAAAGTAGGCCTACATACTAGCATTACATACTAGTAGCGAAGCCTGTTGGAAAAGTGCCCTAAATTTTCGAAACATCCGTAGGTCATACTATTTTGTGAAAACCACAAAACAAATACGTTGTCCCCTTACCGCTCCCTCCAAAAAAAATATTACACGCAATTTTCGATCAATTCATACTCGATGGGAATGAGGATTTTGAAAATTATATGCTAACTTGCTTTATGCTTCATCTACTTTTCGTATTACACAGACTCCAAATCAGTTATAAACAGGGTCGTTTCCAAGATTTGTTTCGGGGGGGGGGGGAGAAGTTTACGAATGGTAATTTTTTTCAAAATTAAGGCTCTAAAGTATAGTCAGTCGAAGGGTACATGTTCTCCCCCTAACCCATCAAAATATTGCCATGCCCAAGCGGTGTAATTGCAAGATTTATTAAATAAAGCCTTTCTTTTTACTTGATTCTTTGCTTCCATGAACCAGCCCAAAGTTGTTTGCCAGTTTGGTATTTTTCAGAGAAGAAAAAAAGAAAGGAAGAAGTACATAGCTAGCGTAACATAGCCTAAACCCCAGGTTAGGAATCACGGCGCTAAAGTTTGAGAAGTTTGGGAATCACGGCGCAAAAATGATAGTAAAAACTAAAAAAATCCGCCATTTGGTACCATAAAGGTAACTTATAGTATTATAAAGATTAATTTGTACTAAAAAGCTGATCCGTTTCTGTTGATGCTTGAATTATGCAGGCTTATCTTAGTTTTGACAAGATTTTGGAAGAAACTAAATTTCAGATGGAGAGGGGGGGGGGCAAACTGGGGTTGGGGGAGGCAAACCGAGGTCTGGGAGGGGAAAAAAGCCAAATTCTCAGTCCAGGACAAATGATGTAAAAACCCAAAATAAAGGGGATGAACCTTTTTCGAAACCTCCTGCAACAACATGGATCGGAGATCGAGTTGTGATTTCTAAGGAGGCTAAGCGGGGAGTCAGAGTCTAGTGAGTTGAGAAAATTCTAGGAAAACGCCGCCACTGCAAGGATTAGAGATAGCGGACCTAGCAAAACGTAAGGACCCCCCCTTTTTTATGGTGGTAATGCGTATGCCAATAAAGAGGAAGGAGTTATTTTCAAATTTAGATTCTTAGCTTCATCCGAAACATGGGTGAGGATTTCAAGGGGGTCAGTTTTAATATTTTTATGGCGTACTTCAGGGATCGACAGGTCATTAAACATTAGTAGAAATAAGAGTGGTTCCAATATGGTTCATTGAGGACTTCCTCAGTAAATAGAGAAGGGGCCAAGTTCAAAGCTATCCAGTAAAAGGTAAATTATAATGCTGTGGTCAACCAAGTCAAATGTTTTTGGAGAGCGACTAAGACAAGGTTTAGCCAAACGCTTGGTTTTTCTAGATTATATGTACCGTAGTACAGGCAAATTAGAGTTTAACCCCAAGCAAATTGGAACAGAAATGATTTTTATACCTTGCTGTAGAGAAAAAAAAAAGCTGAACACATCCAAAGTTGCACATTCTAGGTCGACGCAAAACTAGTTTTTTTTTGCATATCGTGTCAGTTTTCTCACTTTCGCAATAAAAAAAATAAAGTTGCGGTAATTGTCCGTTTTTCTTGAACTGAATAATTATTCCTATGTAAAAAGACGATATGAGTGCGAAAATAGAATCAAATTTGGTTTACGGTATATAAAAAAGTTTCATTATCATCAATATGAGATTTTTACGCTTCTCTTCGTCGTGACCCCTCCCCCTTTTTTATCAGACCATCTTTCGCTGGATAAATTGTCGGTTTTGAGATCTAACAATTAGTTAGCCTGAATATGATCGTCGCTGGCTCCATCACCTGATGGGTCGGCCTAAAAAAGTGATAACAAGATGATTATTAAAACATAAAAATATTAGAAAAGGGAAATCATATAGGAAACTAGTTTTTAAAGTCCCTAAAATAGGCCTCCTGTAATATACTAGTATCAACACACTGACTAGTCTTCACAACTGACAAAAATATCGAATCAACTTCATGAACATTGGGAAGACATAATCAAACTCCGACTAGTATTCACAACTCATTTTTTTAATTCATATATTTAAAGTTTGACGTTCTCCACATCGTTATAGCTTTTGATTCTTGGAGAGTTAGAACATTCTGTCCCTTTGGACGTTTCACACGCTGCAGTACAAGCAAAGCCGTTTTTAAAGCAGCTACATCTCGCTGAGCTGCATTCCAGTTAACAGGAGCACTTCACGATTTTCAGAAGCAGACGAGGGACTGGTGGAACGTCAGTAGTCAATGAATACAAGAACTCATCTTTATTTTTTCAACCCCATTCCTCGGCTTTAAGTTCATAATCAGGATCTCCACTCCCTACATGAACTTGGTAGAAGACCCTGTAACTGTGGAACTTAGTCGCATCAGAAGTTGGTGGTAACTGTTCTGGGTGGACGAACGTGCTAGCAGTAGTCATCTTCTTTTTAAAAACTTCCTTGCAAAGTTTATTACGAATTCCCCCTTTTGATAAGCCATATACCATGAGCAAAGCGTCTTCTCCAGCAACCCTTACTTCCTCCTTCGACACTTACTTCAGCGTGAAAACTGCAGCTGATGTAAGAAAATCGGCATCTGCCATTAGCTTCTTCGGAGCAAGGCCTTTCCCCACACTCTGGATCCGTGAAGTAGAATCACAGCCTAAGATGGCATGAGCAAAAAGAATTAAGATGGCATGTCTGTTGTCCCAGCTTCTCTTACAATTGGTGAATATCCCATATTCTGGGAGCTTTGTTCGACTTTGGCTCAGGTGCAAAGAATAGTTTCTCGCTTGATAGATCACCATGATAACACAATAGACCAAAATACCGGAATCATCCCCGATAACGGCAGTGTGGTAATATCGGAAAGAATCAACAGCAGCTTGCACAATTGGGACATCTGCATCACCTGGTGCCTGGACTACGACGAAGCCCTTAGATCGGACATAAAAAGACAACGTGCAGATAAACCTGACCTTGTTTTTCTTGCAGGACAAGAACTCAACCTGTTTTACCTTCAGCTGCATATCTGCTGTGAAGAAGATCTCACGGCTGATTATACGACATCTCTTCGACTGGGTCATATCCTTTATGGTAGCTCTGCCATCGTAGCCGTCGAACACAATAGTGGCAGATGGATACTTTTGGGTCACGTAAGTAGCATAATGGTCAAGGATTTCAGAGTATCGTTCGTTTTTGGCCCATGGAATTCTGTGCAGAAGAGCTCCATTGCTGATGATATGTCGAATGCCTTTGGGAAGGGGAGTAGAGCGCTCCTCAAGATTGCAAGCCTGTGCTATAGTCTTGGCAAACTCTGCCTCGTTTGGAGACCGGAGCATGCAAGAACTGTCAAAAAGTTTTGCCGGGTAGGAACACAGTTCGTGTTGAAAGTACTCAGATTCCGTGAAATTGATCCTCATTGCTAGCGTGATGAACCTCTGAAAAAGGAGAGTCGAGTCCAGTCTTTTCCAATCTCAACCTGGATTCTGCTTTGTAATAATTTGAACTGCCTGTTCTTTTCGTCGAAACACAAAATCAGCAACCAGCTTTCCAGACATGGAGTCAATGATTTTTAGGCCTAAATTTCTAGTAGAAGCAACGTTGGCAGATTCGTAGGCTGCCAGACAGTTGATGATGTTTCTTAGTTGAAGATCCCTAGTGAATGGTGATCCTTTTTCTAGCAAATCGATAACGATCTGGGTGTGTTTAAAGTCTCATAGCTGCCACGGCTCGGACTTTTCCTCATGTTGTTCACAGGTTCCATAGCAATCCTGTGACATGTCCTCGATCAGAAGATTTAGTGCATAGTAGATTGGCCGAGACAGAACCCATAAAGACTTTTGAACCACTGTCATACCATTTCCATCGGTAAAGCCACCAACCGTTTTGAGACAACGCATGAGCTCCGGCTCAATGACAATATCCGTGGAGAGCCAGGCCCATAATCTATCAGAACGTCTAATGACATACATCCCATTTTGGAAGGCTTGATAAACGGCAGGATGGGTTTTTGGAGCTTGACCATTCGCTGGAGGTAAACCTGGCAGGATTTTGTGTAATTGTTGTGCCCAGATGCCGCCAGATAAGGTAGCATGTCAGAGGTTGATTTTAAGTGGAGATCCCATAACCCAGATAGTTTGGCTCTTAAAAAATTGTGCAGTACGGATACCATATCGGAGTATTGGAACCACAGTTTCGAGGTTCTGTACTGGAACAGCTTGTTAGGTAACGGATATATCGAATGACTTTTTTGTATCTATAGAGGGCAAGATATCAAATATAGGAATTAACGTGACTTAATAAATTATTACTCGGGGTAGTTTTATTTTTGACTTTTTAGCTCACGGCTTTATTCGAGAAATCACTTGCACAAAGTGTGAGACGAAACGTTGATATAATTTATTGCATACGAAGGTAATGAAAGTGGTGTAGCTACCTCCTGTGCGTTAACTGGTCTTCTAAACGAGCCAACCATATTTTTTTTTTTTTACCAACAATCGACGAATTGGTGGACAATAAGTGCTAAAAGAAACATGTCAAATGAAAACAAAAGAGTGCATATTGATGAATATGAAACGGGTTTTCTAGTAGACACTACATCCGATTAATTTGATTTTTGGGCTCAGCTCATCATTTTGTGTCAGAATAGTTGCCTTCTGATAGAATGGTGAAAAAGAGGTAACAACGAAGCGAAGGGTAAAATCACATATGGATGATTATGAAACTGTTTTCTGGTAAATTGTACATCAAATTTGTTTTCATTTTCAGGTCCAGCTCTTCATTTTACATCGGGACGATACTTCATATAAATAAAAACGAACATTTACCGACAGTTCTTTCTTTTTAGAAAAAAAGAAAAAATTGACACGAAAAGCAAAAAGAAAAAACTATTTTTGCGTCAACCTAGAATGTGCAACTTTGAATCTGTTGTTGAGCTTTTTTTTTCTCTACAACATGGAATAAAAATAATTTCTGTTGCAATTTGTTTGAGGTCGACCCATATTTTTGGCTAGTTTCCCTGTACTACAAGAGCATAAGGAAATGGTTGGTGGAAGTTTTGCTTAAATTATCAAGTTGTCGGATGTCAATACGTGGAATAAATAGCTCGAAGGAAACCTTCATGAAGGTTTGAAAAAAATAAAATAAAAATAGAGTAAGTGTAATCATGCCTATGTTGTCAAAATTCAGATTATTAAATTTATTTGGAACAGGTATTATAAAACCATGTTAATAGCAACTCGGGAATTTACGATAAGTCTTCTAATCGGGTTGAAAAAAAAATTGCTAAAGGTTCATAAATTTTACCAGAAAAGGCTTTCATTAAATCAATTGGGATGTTCAAGGGGCAGGGGCCTGATTTTTTCAGCTTTTGGATTTTATTTACAATATCAGAGGGATAGAGTAGTGGGGGATTGAGAGAAACAGTTGGATCTGGGCCAGTGAAAGGGGAGAAACTTCGTACAATGCAAGTGAGATACAAGTTCAGATCGTTGACTATATTATTAGGGAGTTAAGGGAGATAAAAATTTATTTCAGAAAGGCTTGTTGTCACATCTCTTAATCTTCCTTTATTATTGTTTGTACTTATCAGAATATAGATCTTCAACTTTATTATTATCATACAGAGCAGCCATTATTCTAAAAAATAATTCTTCAGAAAGTTTTTCAGGTTTTCAGCCTCAGTAATAAAGCCTTACTTGAAAAAATCTGTTGTTTTTCTTGTAAGTCTCATCGACATAAGGATTATTATTAGAGCATGTTTTGTTTTTTCTTTTTTTTTGTCTGGAAAACATTCATAATTACTCCAAAATAAATTTTGAACGGAAAATGCCTTGCGGTTAACATCACTTCACTTGGCCTTCCTAGAAAATACTTCAAACCATAGAAAATTTTCTAGAAGAAGAAGCAGTAAAAAATGTTGTCAGAATGCATATTATAGGTTAATGGACAAACAACCAGCAGGTATGAAAATGGGAAAATCAAAAGCCATGTTGACACCTGCAACTCAAAGATGCTTAAATTTGATGAGATGCAGACACCTAAGAATAATGTCATCCCTGTGATAAAACTGGAGAGGTAATTAAAGATTTTCATAAAAGATAGTAGAGAGATGGAGAAGGAAATCAAATACAAATCAAAATAAATCCAAAAGTCCTTTTATTAGATAGTGAAAAACAGAGAAAAAAAATTTCTGGATATTTCAACAACCTAAAACAGTGAGCATCATCAGCAGATAAACTAAATTATTACAACTAAAACAAAGTATATTTATAGAGAATACAATAAAAATTTGGGGTCAGAGATAATTTCCTGTTCATTGGCCGAGTGTGGTCATTAACAGGGTTTCTTCAAAGTCTCGAGATCTTTAATATTGCTAAAATGTAAGCTGAATTTTTAATGAAGGTGGCAAAAACTTCTTCTTCCAATTGTGACCGAAATGGTGCTGAATTTACAGTTATAAACTTGCTCGGTCTATCATCCTCATTGACGCAGGCAGGCCTGAATTATCAATAAGAACACTAGGCCCGGCCTAGGGCCTCAAAACGTCAGAGAGTGCAATAAATTATCAGGTGCAATCCACCACAGCGCTCCCTATTCATAGAAAAGTGATTTTAAGACAACACAGGAATTCCGTGGCCACTGTCAGATATCTCTAAAAAATGACAGCTGAGAGTTCCATATCACCTCGTATGAAGCTAAGAGAGGAAAAGAAGTAATAAATGATAAATAAAACCAAAAAAGGGTGAGAAAACGAGGATTTTGTCAGCCAGCGGTAAAGTCCTCAGTGCTAAAAAAAAAAAAAAAAAAAAAAAAAAAAAATATTCCAACATATTCCGTACAAAACAAGATTTCAAACACTAATTGAATTTCTATAACTGCAACCCATCAAGATTACCAAGAATCACGCACTCCTTAGACTCCATATGTGACAAAATTGCAGATTTTTTTAAGGAAAAGTTTAAGAGAAGTGCGAAGTAAAACATGGTCTAATGGCCTTTTTAGCAAAACTCATGTTGACTTCTGTAGTTTCTTCACCTTGGTTACACAAAGGCCTTTTTGTAAGGTAAACTTTTTAATACTTTTAAAACTTTAAAATGAACAAGAATTGTTAAGTTTATTTTTGTGAAGTAAAGGGCGAAGTTGGAAACTTAAAACGAGCAAAAATTACTGCTTCGCAGTTTATACAACAAATATATGAAAAACTAATTCAAATAAACTGACTTGCAACATTTTTCAAGATTTGTAGAGTTCTGTAAAACTAGCAATATACTGAAAACTGCGCTTGCTAAAAAAAAAAAAAAAAAAAAAAAAAAAAAAAAAAAAAAAAAAAAAAGATCCGAACAAACACTGAATGAAAGACTAAAGCCGAAAGCAATGAAAAAAAAGGATTTTACCGAAGAGATTGTGCAAGAATCTTTTGCCTAGGCAATGCTTTTTGCTCTTCTGCCATTTCGGTTTTCAATAGATATGTTAATAGGTTCTCTTAAATTTGATTGGGTGCAAATATCAAAAGAGTCTTTTAGTATTACCTTGTTATAAATTGGGCTTAATGAAATGTGTCCAGTATCCCTATTTATAGCCAAATTCCTGTTCAAATATATATTTTTTTATCTCAATTACCTCTTTGAAATATTGCGACAGGCCATTTACAGTAGATATTAAAGTTGCCTCCTCAAAAAGAACAAGATGTGTAGGATTTTCGAAAATATGCTAAGCCGATGCGGAATCAAAGTTGTGATTTTTATTTTTCAATCTCAGGGACTTATCTATTGAAGTTTTGTGTTCATGCAAACGTTCACCAAGTGGTTAATGGGTCCCACCAATGTAAAATTTCCCACATGAATACGGGACTCTGTAGACACCACTACCCAGTACATGGTCAGTTTTATCTTTTCCTGAGTTGAAAAAATGTTCAACTTTTTGTTCACTTTTGAAAGAAACTGAGAGATTGCGTTTATTTAAATTTTTTCCAAGTTTATCACTAAATTTTGAAATGTATGGTAGAGTGGTGAAAGTTTTTTTCTCAATTGCCGAAACGACTGAATCAAGGGGGATGGGCTCCCTATTTTCTTGTTTTATCTTTTTTAATCGTCTATCTATGATATTTTCAATAAGGTTTATTGGGTAGCCACTGCAGAATAAAATATCTTTGATATAATTTAATTCAAAATTTACATGATTAAGTGAACAGATTTTTAAAACTCTGTCGACTAAAGAGATTATTACCCCTCTTTTAACAGAAGGAGGGTGATTTGACGAGAAGTGTAGATACCGATCATTATGTGTCGGCTTTCTGTATATAGAAAATTCAAGGCTAGGAGTGTTTTTTATAATTAAAACATCCAAGAAAGGCAGCTTTCCTGAATCTTCTAGTTCCATTGTGAACTGGAGGTTTGAATCAAAAGAATTTAAATGTGCCAAAAAATCTCCAAGAGAGTCCTGTCCATGTTCCCAAACAGAAAGAATATCATCAACGAAACGAAACCAGAGGGAGTGTTTTATAAAAAAATAATCTCAGTTTCTTTCAAAAGTGAACAAAAAGTTGAACATTTTTTCAACTCAGGAAAAGATAAAACTGACCATGTACTGGGTAGTGGTGTCTACAGAGTCCCGTGTTCATGTGGGAAATTTTACATTTGTAGGACCCATCAACAACTAGGTGAACGTTTGCATGAACACTAACTTCAATAGATAAGTCCCTGAGATTGAAAAATAAAAATCACAACTTTGATTCCGCATTGGTCCAGCATATTTTCGAAAATCCTATACATCTTGTTCTTTTTGAGGAGGCAACTTTTATATTCTGTAAATGGCCAGCCGCAATCTTTCAAAGAGGTAATTGAGATAAAAAATATATGAAGAGGAATTTGGCTATAAATAGGGATACCGGAGACATTTCATTAAGCCCAATTTATAACAATTTAATACTAAAAGACTCTTTTTGATATTTGTACCCAATCAAATATAAGAGAGCCTATTAACATATCTAATGAAACCGAAATGGCAGAAGAGCAAAAAGTATTGCTAGGCAAAAGATTCTTGCACAATCTCTTAGGTAAAATCTTTTTTTCATTGGTTTCAGCTTTAGTCTTTTATTCAGTGTTTGTTCGGATCTTGTCCAGTGAACTCTAAAAGGGTAGATTTTTTTTTTTTTTTTTTTTTTTTTTTTTTTTTTTTTTTTTTTTTTTAGTACTGAGGACGATTTGGCGGAGGTCCTTGTCGAAAAATTTGCTGGTTTTTCGTCTTCATATTTTACCACTGGCTGACAATATCCTCGTTTTCTCACCCTTTTTTGGTTTTATTGATCATTTATTATTTCTTTTCCTCTCTTAGCTTCATACGTCATGTATAACCAGTGTGATCTTAGTAAGTATTTCCGTATCACCTCTCTTTCTTTTATTACTTTTGGCTTATCAGTTGCGTTTTGTTCAGTGCTTCCACTATCCCCGAATTTTCGGGGATTTCCCTGAAAATCTCACAGAAACGGAGCGGCTAAAACGCTAGGGCATAGAAGCGTCAAAGCTTTAAATCTAGCCCTGGATATTTTTTTGAAGACCACACTGCCTTTCCATGACGAACAAATAAAACTTCAAATAGGGTTAAGTCCTTTTATAAGACAGTGAAAAACAGATACAAAATTCTGGATATTTCGACCACACACACCAGTGGTGATCATCAGCGCATACACTAAAGTATTACACTAAAAATAAAATGTTTGGCTCCAATGTTTTATTATCTATTATTATTTATTTTTTTTTCCCCAGAGGCACTTCATATGGAAGGGGTCGTCGTAGAAGCTTCAAAGGGGGCTCATTCGATTGGAAATCGAGAGTTCTAGGGCTCTTTTTAATAGTCAAAAATGATTGGAGGGCAACTAGCCCCCCCC
>JAQQPU010010916.1:15215-29069 GCA_029168905.1 Artemia sp. Kazakhstan ARC1039 | reverse complement strand
AACTTCTTACCCCACCATAAGTGACGAACAGATGAGCAATATCATCACCAATCGTAGTGCCGATGATATTGTAGGCTGACTTAATTTGGATGATGAGTCTCCTAGCGCCTCTAAAGGAATTGGGGAATTGATTATTCATAATATCAGCATTTGAAAAAAGGAGGACCTTCCCCAAGCACTGATGAAAATCATGCTCCTGGGAAAGTTGGCAGAATATCAGGACTACATCCAAGTTTACAGAGATGGCTCAAAGACAGAAACAAGATGCAGCTGGGCAGTAGTTATACCCACCCAGAGCCTGTTTCTTTCCTACTGCTTACCCCCCTACCCGAAAATTTTCTGTGCAGAGCTTATGGCAATTAAGTTTTCTTTTCAAGTCATATTAAGCCAAACAGAGATCAAACATCAGAAGTATATTGTCTGCACTGATTCACTGTCAGCTCTGGATTATCTTTCACACCAGCAACACCAAGCAAAATAATGTTGCCACTGAGATTGAAAATTTGGCTACAAAACTTGCAAGAAAGGGTATATCAATAATATTTATATGGGTTTCAGCACACTGGGGTATAATAGGAAGTGAATTAGCAGACCAGGCTGCAAAATAAGCCTCCCATCTGGGTCTGATCATTCAAACCCCTACTACTGGTCTTGAATTCCTGTCTTCAGTCAGTTCAAAAATTTTCGAGGAACAAGAGGCTTGGGTTCATTCTTTCCATACCCAGCTCCTGGATCTCTATGATTATAAGCAGCCATCAAAAGAAATGTACCTCTCTTCTCGCATGCTTTCAATTTATCTCTTTTGACTTAGATGTGGACATGCAGACAAAAGCAAAATTATTCCATTGGAAAAGGACCCCCTCCCCCAACTGCGGCACATGTGGAGACTATGAAGACATAAGTCACATCATGTACAACTGTAGAAAATATGAAAGAGAGTGAAATACTAAGGTATTGCTGTGAGACGGCATTAAGGCATTCACATGTGCCTATAATAGTTGATTTTAGAGTTATCACATTTACAATTTTATTTGTTTTTATTATCTTTATCTTATCTGTTTAGATTTTTACATATGTGACAGGTATAATGCAAATTCGTGTTATTTATTTTAATTGTGTTGTATGTGTATTTTAATTGATGTATGACAAAGCACAGCTGCATTATTCTGATTCCCGTTTTTCAACCCAGGCAGTTGCTGCACGTGAATAACCCCCTACCAATATCAATATGAGAGATACGTGATCTGGTTCTGTGAGTATTGATTGATGAGACACCCAAGCAAGCTAGTGATTACACAAGGCACAGAATAATTGAGTGATACGAACGCATTTGACCTATTGGTCGAACGCGTCAAATCCCAAACAACAACAACCACAACTGTTGATTGTAAATTAACAACATTACACTAATTATATTCAGCTATATTAATTGGTATCAAAATCATCATATACAACTATATGAAAATTATTAAATTGTAATTCTTTATAAATATTGTTAAAAATATAAATGAGGGGAGTCATCTAAGCCTTTTCCGGGGAACATCTAAGAGGGATTCATCTACACGTTAAAAGGTAAAAAGAGGAGTAAGGAGCATAATAATCTGAATAGTAAGGTTTATTTGACACATGCATTTAGGAAAAAAACAAATTTCTAGGGGACAAATCATTTTTTGTTGAGAGGAGAGGACTTCAAAATAAAATAGGCGAATAGTACGAAAGAGTAGGAAATTTTAAGAGATTCCGTAACAATGGGGGGGGAGGGAGTACAATTCTTTAACTTTAGCAGCTAAAATGAACCTTTCCAATAGTTGGAACTGTCTTTTCGAATAGAACTTTTTTATCTTCAAAACAACATTGACATATTTTGTTGAAGGTGAAACAATAGTGATCCATATTGAATGGAGGGGATTTGAATAATTACAAATTTTTTAGTGTGGATGGCAGTACCGAATATGCAAAGACATCTAGAGCTCTACTTTAGGCTATAAGCAAAAAGGTGAAATCTGGAACCATAAATTTCGGCTGATTTTCTAGAAATCGAAATTTTCGCTATTACAAAACTGATTATTTTCTCCCTGATCTTTTGTGTTCTCTTTTTTGATGGAGTCTACCATAGGAATTCTAATATTTTCAACTATTTATATAGAAATTATCAAAGGTGCACAGGCGAGGGATGGCTATCCCTACTAGCCTCAGAGAAAAGATCAAAACTTGACTCAGCCTATTTGGGAATTGTATCCTTAATATCATCAATATTTTCAATCACACAATTTATCAGAGGAGGTTACCACCTTTCATCAGAATTTGGTGGAAAGTGAGCTCTAATTTTCAATTTGTGCTTTCTTGAGGTCTGATCTGATCGCCATGGAGGGGAGGATGCCCTATATTCTTGTCATCCTGACATTTGCTAGGAAAGGCTGTCAGATATGAAAATTTTGGGACCCAGACTTAATCCAACCCCTCTGGGAAAAGGAGGGAGGGTACAATTTTTATTACAAAATCTACCAGAATACATCGTTCTACATCATCCGAACTCAGCGGAGAGTGGGAGCTGGGATAATTATGCACTTTTCGGGGTATTTGTATATGATCCAGCATTTGTGGAGAGAATTTTCACAATTACTGTCTCCGTTTCTACCAGAACAGGGTTTCGAATATATACCAAACCTGGCGGGAACTAGGAGTTCTACTTGCGCTATTTCAGGGTTCAGATTTGTGCTATTTAAATACTATTACTTGTGGTGTTTTGGGGCTCAGAACAGTCCCCAGAAGAGGTTGTTAGACCATGATTGAACTCGATTAGTAGTAACAGCTTGTGTTTCGGTTGGGATTATGAAGCTCTGATACCAATCCGACCTCTGTGGAGAAGGGGTGCATAAAAAGATTTCTAGTTGTCAGGACACATTCTAAAAAGGCTTGTTGAACCTTGAACAGACTTAACCAGAAATGAAAATTAATGGTAACTTTTTTTTCAGAGACGGAAATCGATTTGACCTCTGTGGGAAAGGAGAACGAGGGTTTTATTCATTCTTTTCATGAGGACACTTACCAGAAGGAGGCGCTGGGTTCCAAACAAACTTGATGAGACGCAAAATCGTAACTCATAGTCTTCTTTCGAAATCTCATATCTTCGGAAGGCTGTCAAATGTCATATAGCCAGACATTGTCAACAGCTACGGTCATGGTTCATATACTGTTATAGTTGTGCTTCCTAGAGTATTCGTTCGATAATACCTCTGGGAGGAAAGAGCTTTTTTTTGTTGCATGTATCCAAAAGAATGAATTAACTGATTATACTTTAATTTGATAGATTAGCAACTAAAGCTTTACTCATTCCTTTGGGAAGGAGGGGGGAGGGTCTGATCCGACAGCTTCTAGAGAATTTGCAGAGTGCTATACAAACATGGGAACAAGAAAAAAGTGTAGCCGACCGTGTAGCCTAACACAAACTTTTAGATCTTGTTAAATTTAGACCAAATGCGTCTTTACATCCGTATATCCCTTTTCGGGTGGTCCATTACCATAGAGTCTAATTGCGATGGTCCAAGTAGATATTCTGTAGATATAGAGATCCGTAAAAACGTCTTCACTGTGTCCATTATATCGGTGCTTCGTTCAAATAAAACTTATTTCTGGAGTTATTTACCTCCACAGCGGAAGGCAGAAAGAAAATGGATTATAAAACTGTTATCCTGAGAGACATAACACAGTATGGCCCCGCAGTTGCGACAAGCAGGTCACAGCTGTTGCAATAGTTCATGGGGCCACTAAACTAGAATTTGCGCCGTAATTCACATTTTAATTTTGGCCTCTAAAGCGTAACTGAAAGTGTTAAAAATTCTTCAACCCTACTTTCTCCTTGTCTATATGGACCATCATAATTAGATCATGTGACAACTGACCCCCCCCCCAAGAAAAAGTTTTTTTTCAATTTTTAATCAAATTATTTAAAATCGCCAAATATAGGAGTCAAAATTCGGTGATAGTTTCTTTTCTTTTCTGGGGTTGCTTTTCTTGATTTACTAAGTAACTATGATTTCAGTGACTGTGCCCACGCCACTATATACGTACACTGCCAAGATCTACTCGGTCATTGCTAAAGCGTGTTCGAAAAGCGTGAATTATAACCGACACAAGAATTTTCAGTTTATTTTTTTTTTTTTTTACAATTCCAGAAAAGTTATAGAATGTCTTAGCAGAGCTGGGCTATGATCGATATAGCGAATGAAAACAATTTTGTTTTTCACCACTTAATAATGCACGTATAGTCACTTAGCTCTAGAGCACGCATAGTCATAGTCACGCATAGTCATATCTTAGTGCACGCATAGTCATAGTCAGCTATAGCCATGGTCATGAAAACTCTAAGGCCACATTGCAAGAAAAAGAATTGTAAGAACCAGTGCAAGTCACGATGCCACTTCCAAATTTTCTCGTTTGACTGGGGGAAACGAACACCCAAAAAGTTAAGGAATCTTAATGAAAACCCCACCATCAGAATTAGCGTATCAGAGACCCATAGTGTAGAGGTTTCAAGCTCTCAAGCTGTAGAGGCTATCTGCAAAAATGCGGAGTTTTGTGTTTTTAACTAGAAGAAAGATCACATATGCGCATGTATTGTTTTTTTTTATTATCCTAAAAGATCCAAAGAGGGCTCATTCCAACGGAAATTAAAATTCTAGTACCCTTTTAAGTGACCAAAAAGACCCGAGGGAACCAGCTCCCCTCCCGCGCCCCTTTCTTGCTCTAACGTCATCCGATCAAATTTTTAGCTAGCCATTTTGTTCCGCATAGTTGAAAGGTCCAATAAATATGCCTCTGGTGATGACATGACCCCTCCCCCCACCAGCCCAGGGGATAGGGCTGTCAATTAACGAAATTTGCTCATTCTCTACAGATAGTATTTGTTATTACAATATTATTTTTATTTTTCTTACTTTCTCTTTGGCAATTCAATTCTACATGCGCAGATGTTCAGGTGGAATTTTCCGGAAGAAACTTTCAATGGGGTTGGAATATTCTGGAGTATTTTTCTGGGGAGGTGGGATTTTCTGCGGGAGGAACTCTCAATGGAGGAATGTTACACGCGAGGATCTTTCCATTGGAACAATGGATTTCCCGAATATTTACCACGGAGGAGGGATTTCAGGTATGATTTGAAAAAAGATAAGAAATTAATAAAAAGCATTTTTTCGAATGAAACTGAGGAGAATTTTCCAGGTGGATTGTCCGCAGGAAATTTTCCCGGGTAAGATTTTCAGCTTTTTCAGACTTCTCAGACTTGTCTGGAGGGAATATTTTACGTAGGGGAGGCAGGAAGCGGAGGCGGAGGCAAAGGAGGCGGAGGCAGATTTCCTGGCATTATTTGAATAATGATTAGAAATTAAGAAAAAAGACGTTTCTTCCACTGTAAGTAAGGAGCAACATCAAAGCTTAAAATGAACAGAAATTATTCAATATATGAAGGTGGTTGTCCCCTCCTCGATAACTCCTTTTTACGCTAAAGTTTGACATTTCGTCCCAATTCTTTAAGAAGGACTCCTGAAACACAAGGGCAGTTTAATTATAATAAGAAGCTTTCTTAAAGTGCTAAAAAACTCCAGTGGGAAGAGCGAGGTATTGAGGAGGGGGCAGTCCCCCTCATATACACAATAATTTCTGTTAGTTTTTAAGTTATAGTGATGCTCCTCATTTTCAGTAGACAAAAAATTGTTTTGTTTTTTTGTTTAACTTATATTCTAAATCAAACCGTGGACTAAATTTTAAGATGGTATCTTGATACCTATTTATTTTACCTTTTAAAAGTTTATACGGGTTGGAAGTTTTCTGCGTAACACTATTCAAATAACGCTTTTTTAAGATCTAGTTTTAGATATCCGACATAGAAGCTACATATCTTTTGAGCTAAGTTGAAGAAAAGCTCCTTCGAGGGCTGAATGCAAGGTCATTAGAACTATTTATAAGTCAGACAGACAAGGTCACGTCAAGATGCTGAAGATGATGCCTCGCAAACGTGAACGAACGAGGGGGTGTCTCAAATCGATAAACGTGGAAATTGCATTTTATGAATGGACCCCATAAGAGCCCTGAAATGACAAATTTGATAAAGGAGAGAACCAAAGCGTGATCGGAAAAGTAGATGCAATTTATTTCGACAAGATTTATTTGAGAGACGGAAGTCCACTGATGTGATTCCGAAGAGCAGAAGAGAGAAATTAGTACTTTAGTGAGACCTGAACCAAAACATAAATTTTAACCAGTGCTCTTTAGTTGATGCCAATGACGTCCTCAGTTCCAATCAGCAGGAGTTGGCATCGATGTTCTCAAAATATGAAGATATTTTATAATTTTCTCTAAAATTTCAAATATTTTTTAGTATTATTCAACTGTTTTCCTCTATAGTTTCCTGTATAATCTCTAGTTTCCTGTATAGTACAGGAAAACTAGAGTTTGACCCCAAACAAATTGCTACAGAAATGGTTTTTACACCATGTTGTAGAGAGAAAAAAGCTGAACAACATATCCAAAGCTGCACATTCTAGGTCAACGCAACACTAGTTTTTTTGCGTATCGTGCCAGTTTTCTAACTTTCCTAACAAAAAATAAGTTCCGGTAATTGTTCGTTTTTCTTGAATTGAATTATTATTCCGATGTAAAAAGACGAGGAGAGTGCGAAAATGGAGTCAAATTTGGTGTGCGGTATATAAAAAAAGTTTCATAATCATCAATATGAGATTTTTACGCTTCTCGTCATCGTGAACCCCTTTTTTTACTAGACCATCTTTCGTTGGCTAAATTGTCAGTTTTGAGATCTAATAAATTAGTTAGCCTGAATCTTGTCGTCGCTAGCTCCATCACCTGATGGGTCGGCCAAAAAAAATCGATTGCATGATGTTTATAAAAACATGAAAAACATTAGCAAAGGGAAATCCTCTATGAAACTAGTTTTCAGCAGCTGACATTTAAAATCCCTCTTAGAATAAACTATTATCAACACACTGACTAGTCTTCACAACTGATAATATTATCGAATCAACTTCACGAATATTTGAAAGACAGAATTAAACTCCGACTAGATTTCACAACTTATTATTTTGATCCAGATATCTAAGCTTCGACGTTCTCCTTGTCGTTATAGCTTTCGATTCTTGGAGAGTTAGAAAATGCTGTCCCATTGCAAGTTTTACACGCTGCACTGCAAACTAAGCCGTTTATAAAGCAGCTACATCTTGTTGAGTTAGATTCCAGTTGACAGAAGCACTTCACGATTTTCAGAAGCAGACGAGGGGCTGGTGGGACGTCAGTAGTCAATGGATACAAAAAGTCATCTTTATTTTTCCAGCCCCATCCACGGCTTTAAGTTCAGAATCAGGATCTCAACTCCATGCCTGAACTTGGTAGAAAATCCTGTAACTGTGGAATTTAGCCGCATTAGTAGTTGGTGGTAACTGTTCTGGGTGGACGAACGTGCTAGCAGTAGTCACCTTCTTTTTAAAAACTTCCCTGCGGAGTTGACTCAGATTTCACCCTTTTGATGAGCCGTATATCATGAGCAGAGCGTCTTTTCCAGCAACCCTTCTCAAACTCAAAACGAGCAGAAATTAACATGAGTAGGACTCAAAACCCCTATGGCTTCCAAAGGCCAGAACATAAATTAGTAGATTATAAACAAACTAGCAGAACATAGTAGATCAAATAATATTAACATTTTGATTACTAAATATCAGTATATGTATATTAAACTGACAATGCATATTCATTTGTATTTTTTTTCAGTAAAGTGCAAATTACATTATGGCCTTGGGGAGGGATAAGGGTTTTGAGCCCTACTCATCTTAATTTCTGATCGTTTTGAGTTTGGCTCGGTTATTTATTGTAATTTCTGTTCGTTTTAGGTTTCATTTATTTATCGATGCTGATTTGTGGTAGTTTCAAGCTTGGTAGATTATTTGCTTTTATTTTTGCTCATTTTTGGTTTAATGGAGTTCTTTAATTTTCTTTGAAAAACGTATTTTGTGGAAATTTTTTTTTGTAATTAATTTCTGTTCGTTTTATATTGACATAGTCTTTTCAGGGAAAAAAAGAATTCTTTAAATCTTTTCGTTTTTTCAAAGACTTTATAGTTTGGCCTGCTATTTGCATGCTGGATAAAAATTTTCAGCAATTTTTAACAACATACACCCTTTTAAAATCTGGAAACAAATAGTGGTGTTTAATTTAGTTCCATACCTCCTCTAATTGACCTGAAATAGAAAACTTGATACCATTCGCAAAAAAAAATCTGTTTACTTTCTTTGATAGCTTGGATACACTTAAGCTATTTTGATTTGGTTAAATTTTAAGAGCAGAAGTAGCCCCGAAAGTTTGAACATAATCCCCTCAGTCGTTCTTGGGATACTGCTGAGATGCCTTATTGGGAATGAGCATTAACACAGTGCATTTTGATTTAATCCTAAGGTAATACTTAGTTTTTAAAAGTAATGGGCACATGAGAGGGTGGGCGCGGGAGGGCGACTAGTTGACCTACAATCACTTTCGACTATAAAAGAGGGCACCAGCCCTTTCTATTTTCAATCGAATGAGCCCTTTTCGAAGTTCCCACGACAACTCCTTCGATACGAAGTGCTCTGGTCTAAACAACAACAAAAAATATACCCACAAAATTATAGCCACATGAAAAAAAAAACAAAAAAAAACATTGTACCCACATGGATCTTTACTAGATACATGTCAAGCATTCCAATCAGTTTCGACTATTAAAAAGGGCACTAGCCCTTTCAATTTTCAATCAAATGAGCCCTTTTTGAGCTTCTACTACAACGCTTTCTATAAAGACCTTATATGCCCCCAGGGCATAAATTACAACCCTTGCCCTGAAGGCTGTGAGGGGGTTGTCATCCGTAAAGACCTAATTTTCAGAACTTTTAACTACGTTAAACAAAATGGTTATCTCAAAATTTCGATTGGATGTGTCTGGGGAAATGGTGGGCGTGAGAGGGACGTTAGTTGCTCTCTAATCACTTTCAACTATTAAAAAAGACACTAACCCTTTCAATTTCCAATCGAATGAGACCTTTTGAAGTTTCTACGACAACACTTTCAATAAAAACTTCTATGTCCCCAGGGCATACCTTACAACCCTTTTCCTGAGGGCTGGGGGTAGGGGGGTTATCCTCAAAGACCTGATTTTCAGAACTTTCAACTACGTTGAAGAAAATTGCTATCTAAAAATTTTTATTTGATGTGTTTGGGGAAATGGTGGGCGTGAAAGGACGGTTAGTTGCCCTCCAATAACTTCCGACTATTAAAAAGGGCACTAGCCCTTTCAGTTTCCAATCGAATGAGCCCTTTTTGAAGTTTCTACGACAACACTTTCTATAAGAACCTTATATGCCCCAGGGCATAACTTACAACCCTTGACCTGAGGGTTGTGAGGGGGTTGTCATCCTTAAAGGCATAATTTCCGGACCTTTCAACTACGTTGAACCAAATAGCTTTCTCAAAAATTTGATAGGATGTGCTTGGGGGAATAGTGGGTATGAGAGGGGTGTTAGTTATCCTCCAATTACTTTCGACTATTTAAAAGGGCACTAGCCGTTTCAATTTCCAATTGAATTCCTTTTTGAAATTTCTACGACAACGCTTTTTATTAGAAAAACCTTATATGCCCTCAGGGCATAACTTACAACCCTTGCCATGAGGGCTGTGGGGGAGTCTCATCTTCGAAAACATACTTTCCAGACTTTTACTACGTCGAACAGAATGACTATCCCAAATTTTGATTGGATGTATTTGGGGAAATGGTGGGTATGAGAGTGGTCTTAGTCATCCTCCAATCACTTTCGACGACTAAAAGGGGCACAAACCCTGCTAATTTCCAATTGAGTGTGCCCTTGTTGAGGTTTCTACAACATCAATATCTAAAAAAAAAACTTATATGCCCCCAGGGCATAACTTACAACCCTGGCCCCGAGGACTCTGAGGGGGCTATCATCCTGAAAGACCTAATTTCTAAAACTTTTAAGTACGTTGAACAAAATGGCTATCTAAAAATTTTGATTGGATATGTTTGGGGAAAAGGTGGTCGTGAGAGGGGGGTTAGTTGCCCTCCAATCACTTTAGACTATTAAAAAGGGCACTAGCCCTTTGAATTTCCAATCAAACGGGCCTTTCTTGAAGTTTTTTGAAGGTACGACAACGCTTTCTATAAAAACCTTATTCTCCCAGGGCTTAGCTTATAACCCTTGCCCTGAGGGTTGTGGGGGAGTGCCCTCCTCAAAAACATAATTTCTATCTGGAAACCAACTACGCTGAACAAAATGCCTATCTCAAAATTTTGATTGGTTGTGTTTGGGGAAATGGTCGGCGTGGAAGGGGTGTTAGTTGCCTTCCAATCACTTTCGACTATTAAAAAGGGCACAAGCCACTCCAATTTCCAATCAAATGAGCCCTTTTCGCATTTTCTACGACAACTCCTTCAATACGAAGTGTCCTGGTCCAAATACCTTTGGGAAGGGGAGAAGAGAGCTGCTCAAGATTGCAAGCCTGTGCTAGAACCTTGGTAAACTCCGACTTGTTCGGAGACCAGAGCATGCAAGAACTGTCAAAAAGTGATGCCGGGTAGGAACACATTTCGTGTTGAAAGTACTCAGATTCCGTGAGATTGAACCTCTTTGCTAGCGTGATAAACCTCTGAAAAAGGAGAGTTGGGTCCAGTCTTTTGCAATATCCACCTGGATTCTGCTTTGTAGTAATTTAAACTGCATGTTGTTTTCGTCGGAACACAAAATCAGCGACCATCTTTCCAGACTTGGAGCTTAATAAATAATTACTTGGGGTAATTTTCAATTGTGACTTTTTAGTTTACGGCTTTATCCGAGAAATCACTTGGACAAAGCGTGGGACGAAACGTTGATATAATTCACTGCATACGAAGGTAATGAAAGTGGTGTAGCTGCCTTCTGCGCGTTAACTGGTCTTCTAAACGAGCCAACCATAATGTATCCGCCCATTTTTTTTTCTTTTTTTTTTACCATCAATTGACGAATTGGTGGACGATTAGTGCTAAAAGAAACATGTAAAATGAAAATAAAAAAGTGCATATTCATGAATATGAAACGGTTTTTCTAGTAGACAGTACATCAGGTTAACTTGATTTTTGGGCTCAGCTCATCATTTTATGTCAAAACAGTTGCCTTCTGATGGTAGGGTGAAAAAGAGATAACAATGATGAGAGGGGCAAAATCACATATTGATGGTAATAACACTTTTTTCTAGTACATTGTACATCTAATTTACTTTCATTTTCCGGCTCAGCTCTTCATTTTACATCGGGACGGTACTTCAAATACAGAAAAAAAACGAAAATTTACCTACAGTTCCTTTTTTTTAGAAAAACTGAAAAGATTAACGCGAAAAGCAAAAAAAAACTAGTTTTGCGTCAAAATAGAATGTGTAACTGGATATGTTGTTGAGCATTTTTTTCTCTACAACATGGTAAAAAAGGATTTGTATTGCAATTTGTTTGGGGTCGACCCATATTTTTGGTTAGTTTGCCTGTACTAATGTTTTTTTTTTTTTTTTTTTTTTTTTTTTTTTTTTTTTTTTTTTTTAACACTATAAGAATTCCTTATTTGAAAATTTCTGAACGCCCAAAAGTCATTAGAATAATCGTAAAATAAATAATACACAACTTAAGAGTTAAAATAATTACAAGATGCTTTTCAAACAAATTTCATTTTTTTCAAAAATTTTTCAAGCACGATTACTTATTTGATGTTTCTTGAGTTTTTTATATCTTTCGAAAAAGATATGAAATGATCTGCCAGTAGATTTATTCAACAGTCCTGCAAGAACAATTGATATCTTTCATGAAGACTTGGGTAAAAGGATAAGGCATAGCTACTTCATGAGCATTCTAAGCTACTACAGATTCTAAGCTAATATCTGTAGATTTATTCAACAATCCCGCAAGAACCATTGATACCTTTCATTAAGACTTGGGTAAAAGGACGTGGCATAGCTACTTCATGAGAATTCTAAGCTACTGTAGAATTGTAAGCTACTGCCTGTAGATTTATTCAAAAGTTCCGCAAGGATCATTGATACCTTTCATGAAGACTTGGGTAAAAGGATAAGGCATAGCTACTTCATGAGAATTCTAGGCTACAGTAGAATTCTAAGCTACTGTCTGCAGATTTATTCAATAGTCCCGGAAGAACCACTGATACCTTTCAGGCTTTCATGAAGATTCGGGGAAAAGGACAAGGCATAGCTACTTCTTGAGAAATCTAAGTTACTGTAGCTGCTTTCTGTATATATATTCAGCAGTTCCGCAAAAACCGCTGCATTTCATGATGATTTGGGGAAGAAGAGAAGGCATAGTTACTTCTTGAGGTTCCTAAGCTACTTTAGAATTCTAAGCTACTTCCAGTGCAAATACTCAACTGTCCCACATGGACCACTGATACTTTTCATGAAGACTTGGGGAAGAGGACAATGCATATCTATTTCTTGGGAATTCTAAGCTATTGTAGAATACTACTTTCTTTAGATATATTCAACTGTCCCGTAAGAACCATCTATTCAAATCGCTGTATCTACTTTCCAAATTTCATAAAAAGGATCATAGTCGACACATTAGTGTTGACTAAACAAAGAGCGACGTGTCCTCCACTGGTTAATTTTAAATTGACATTTTTCCCCGGTTTCATAAAATAGAGCAGACGACCACAGGAACTTAGGAGAGGGCTCATTCAATTGCTAAGAAAAAAAAACAAAAAAAAAAAACAACAAAAAAAACACAAAAACAATGTCCTTTTAAGATCCGAAGATATTTGAAGGCAGCTTATTTCCTATTTGCTTTGGGTTACCCTAAATAACCGCGATATAAACTATTATAAAGTTGTTTACCACAGCATCGTCTGAAACCAGTTTCCAATTCACTCCACTGAAATTAATTTGATAGTTATTTACACGTTCCAAAATAGCGTCAGCCGATTCTTCTCTATCGTTCAAAAATGGTGGTTTCCTATAAAAATATGTGATATAATAACAACATAGAAAATTGAAACTATTAGAATAAAATTACAAAATATGCTCATTTCATCATGTTAATCCTCACCACGATTTTTAATCTCAAGGGAATTTCCAATCTGTAGTATTAATTAGATTAATTTATGAGCTACATCAAAGCGCTACCTCGAAAGAAAGAAAAACTTTGAACGATACAAGAAAGCGGAAAAGGAACAAGAAAAGACTGAAGGAGTAGAAAAGATAAAAAGAGCAAATATGGTAAGTGAAGAAAAGACGAAACAACACAGATAAACTAACCAATAAGAACTTTCATAGCAGTTCAGAATCTAACATCGACACGGTACATCTATAATTAATGTCCCAGTTGAGCTTTACAAATTTTGGGATTGCTTTTCTCCCACAAATTTCATCCATATTTCTTTCTTAGATTTCTTAGGCGTATCTTTTTCTCCAAGATGAAAACCAATTTATTATCCACAGCAAGAGAAATATCTGTCAAGAGGTAATGGTGAAAAATAGAACACAACATTTTTACTAGGATGGTAAAATCAAGCATTCATCTAATGTACCTGTCAAACAGTTCGTGGTAACGAACTGTAAGTAAGGAGCGACCCGGCTCAATGGTAACCGAAACTCTAAAAAACGGGATTTTGATACCAATAGATACATCAAAAGAATCAGATTTTAATTCTAATTTCAAATATATAAGTTTCATTAAGTTTAATCTAACCCATCAAAAGTTACGTGACTGAGAAAATTTGGCTGATTTTCGAAAAAAGGGGGAAAGACCCCCTAAAAGTTATAGAACCTTAATGAAAA
>JAQQPU010010916.1:0-10215 GCA_029168905.1 Artemia sp. Kazakhstan ARC1039 | reverse complement strand
ACAACATTGAGACCTATGAAAATGACCAAAGCTTGGAATTTACAAATTCTAGTGAGTCAGCTATTACTGGAGATAACAGTATGTATCGGCTTCTGCAAGGAAAACAGCTTGAAATTGCTGACAATATTTTACTGGCTGTCAATGATCCTAATTATTTTAGGAAGAAATGTTTTTTAGTAGATGGACCAGGTGGTACCCGTAAAACATTTGCTTATAAGACCTTGTATCACATTCTGTGTGGAAAAAATTACAAAGTACAATGTATGGCTTATACAGGAATAGCAGTAACTTTATTGCCATTTGGACTAACAACAAACAAGACCTTTGGCTTGAATTTTCCACTTTCCTCAGATTCTGTTTCCTGTATAAGACCTTGTTCAAGCAGAGGTTTAGAATTAGCTCGAGTGAATGTTTTCCTACTTTAGGAAGCACCCTTGCTTCAGAAATATGGCTTACAAAATATGGATCAGTTGTTGCGGTTCATTGTAAATGAACCAAATGAACATTGCAAATGCTTCATTGCAAATGCAGGAGGTGATTTCTGACACTTCACTGCGGTGATTTCAGCAACCGCAGTGAAACACTCGATTTATCAATAAAAAAAAGTCATCTTTGGAAGAATTTCAAACATGTTTCCTTTGAGAAAAAAAGCCAGCTCGGTCCTGAATAGGAAGCATTTGCAAAGTTCATCCTCTAACTGGGAAATGGAAATCTTCCTAAAAATAAACTCAATTAAAACGAATTATCGGAAGATATAATTTCAAGTGGCAATTTAATCGAGAAAGTATTTGGAGAATGTTTGTCTAAACAAAGTTTCGATTTAATGAAGGATCGAGTTATTTTAGCTTCAATCAACAAAGAAGTTAGTAAAATAAATGCGAAACTTGTCGATCGCCTTCCAGGAGAGTACAAATCGTATAAAAGTTACGATTCTGTAAAAGATAAAGAAAAGGAGGAATTGAGTTTACTCCAGAATTCCTCAGTTCAACTGACACAGCAGATTTACCACCACATGACTTAAAAATTAAGAAAAACACGATAGTTATGCTTCTGCTTAACTTAGATATTTCAGAATATTACCTTTTTTGGTCAATTGATCATCTCCCTTACCATTTCCTGAAAATTCCAAATTGATATACTGAGTCACTCCTGAGTTACAACCTTTTAACAACCCATATACACATAAAGTGTTTTGATTTATTTCAACACTCCACTCAAAATTCCCTGAAAGACTCATCTTAATGCCCTTCGTATTTTGGGAAAGTAGAAGTCAAACATGCATAACTTTTCTCAATAGCATATAATATATGTAAACAATAAACAAATTGCATAGCTTACAGCGCTTGCCCTAAGGCCTTGGAGGTGGGATCACATCCCCAAACGCATAATTACTGAACCTTTCAACAATGCTGAAATACATTGATGTCTCAAAACTTTGTTGGATTTTTGTTTTGGAAAATGATGGAAGTTGGGGGGGGGTTGACTGCTCTCCAATCACTTTGATTCTTAAAATGGACACTATAACTTCCAATTTAAAATCTAACGAGGCCCATCTCAATTTAATACGATTACCCATTCTATAAAAATCTTATATGCCCCCAGGGTATAGCTTAAAGCCCTTGCTCTGGGGCTCTGGGAGGTTGTTTAAACCCTGAGGCATTGTTATATCTTCTTTGGACTATTTTAAACAAAATTGGGTTTGCACAATTTCAATAAGATGGTTTGGGGAAAATATGGGTAGTTGGGGGGGGATGGTTGACCTTCAGTCACTTTTGACTCTTCAACCAAATTGACCAAATTTCAACCAAATGAGCCACCTATAAAGTTTATACAACCATCCCTTCCATAAGAACCTTAAATACCCCAGGGGCATAGCTTACAACACTCACCCTCAGGCTCTGGTGGCTTGTATCAACCCCAAAAGCGTTGTTACTTGATTTTTGTACTATTAAGAATAAAAGGACTGTCTCAAAATTTCTATTAGATGCATTTCGGGAAAACACGACGTGTGTTGGGGGAGGGGGCAGGGTAGCTCCGCTCTGATCACTTTGACTCTTAAAGGGCAATAGAGCTTCTGATTACCAATCCAATGAGTCCCGTCCAAAGCATATACGACTACACTTTCTATAACAACCTTATATGCCCCCAGGGCATAACTTACAACCCTTGCCCTGAGAGCTGTAGAGGGGGGGGGGGGGAGGTCTTTTTCAAATATATAATTTCTGGATTCTTCAACCACGATGAACAAAATTGCTATATTCAAATCTTGATTGGAGATGCTAAGGGAAATGATGAGCATGGAGGGAGGGGGGCTGGTTTCTCTCAAATCACTTTGACTCTTTAAAAGATCACAATAACTTCTAATTTCAAATCAAATCAGCCCCATGTGAAGTTTATACGACAACCGATTCCATAAAAACCTTATATGCCCTCATGGCATAACTTACAACCCTACCTCCAGGGTGCTGGGGGGTTGTGTCAACACTAGAGGCAGTATTAAATGTTCTTTGGACTCTCTATCTCATATATTTCAATCCCATGCGTTTGGTGAAAAGAGGGGTTGTCAGGGGACCCATCGCTTTTGACCCTTAAAAAGGAACAAGAAGTTCCCATTTTCTACCAAATGAGCCTCTCCTAAAGTTAAACAGCCATCCCTTCCATAAAAACCTTAAATGCCCCAGCGGCATAACTTACAACCCTTGCCCCCAGGCTCTTTTGGTTTGTATCAACCCCTAAAGCTTTGTTATATGATCTTAGGACTATCATAGGCAGCGCAATCGCGCTGCCTAAGTAAAGAACGATGTTGGCACAATGTATTATTCATTTTTTTTCATACCAGGGCACTTCGTATCGAAGGAGTTGTCGTAGAATCTTCGAAAAGGGCTCATTCGATTGGAAATTGTAGTAGCTAGTGCCCTTTTAATAGTCGAAAGTGATTGGAGTGCAACTAGCCCCCCTCCCCACGCTCATCATTCCCCCAAACACACCCAATCAAAATTTTGAGATAGCCATTTTGAGGAGGACACTCCCCCACAGCCCTCAGAGCAAGGTTTTTAAGTTACTCCCTGGGGGCATATAAGGTTTTTTATAGAAGGCGTTGTCGTAGAAACTTCAAAAAAGGCTCATTCGATTGGAAATTCAAAAAGCTAGTGCCCTTGTTAATAGTCGAAAGTGATTGGAGGGCAACTAACCCCCCTCTCACGCCCACCTTTTCCCCAAACACATCTAATCAAAATTTTGAGATAGCCATTTTATTCAACGTAGTTTTAAGTTCCGGAAATTATGTCTCTGAGGATGACACCCCCCCCACAACCCTCAGGGAAAGGGTTGTAAGTTATGCCCTGGGGGCATATAAAAGTTTTTATAGAACGCGTTGTCGTAGAAACTTCGAAAACGGCTCATTCGATTGGAAATTGAAATGGCTACTACACTTTTTAATAGTAGAAAGTGATTGGGAGGCAAGTACCACCCCTTCCACGCCCACCATTTCCCCAAACAGATCCAATAAAAATTTTGAGATAACTATATTGTTCCACGCAGTTCAAGTTCAGAAAATTATACCTTTGAGCAGGACACTCCCCCCACAATCTTTAGGGCAAGAATTATAAGTTATGCCCTGGAAAAATATAAGGTTTTTATTGAAATCTTTGTTGTAGAAACTTGAAAAAGGGCTCATTAGATTGGAAATTCAAAGGGCTAGTGCCCTCTTTAATAGTCAAAAGTGATTTGAGGGCCACTAACCTCCCTCTCATGCCCCCCTTTCCCCCAAACACATCCAATCAAAATTTTTAGATAGCCATTTTATTCAACGTTGTTGAAAGTTTTGGAAATTAGATCTTTAAGGATGACAACCCTTCCCCCCACAGCCCTCAGGACAACGGTGGTAAATTATGCCCTGGGAGAATGTAAGGTTTTTATTGAAAGCATTGTCGTAGAAATTTCAAAAAGGCTCTTTCAATTGAAAATGGAAAGGCCTAGTGCCTTTTTTAATATTTGAAAATGATTGGAGAGCGACTAACGCCCCTCTCACGCCCACCATTTTCCCAAACACATCCAATTTAAATTTTGAGATATCTATTTTGTTCAACGTAGTTGAAAGTTCTTGAAACTAGGTCTCTTAGGATTATAACCCCCTCAGAGCCCTCAGCGCAAGGGTTGTAAGTTATGCCCTGGGGGCATATAAAGTTTATATAGAAACTTGTTGTAGAAATTTCTAAAAGGGTTCATTTGATTGGAAATTGAAATTGCCCTTTTTAATAGTCGAAAGTGAGTGGAGAGTAATTAACCCCCCTTTTACGCCTATCATTTCCCCAAACACATTCAATCACAGTTTACAGATAGCCATTTTGTTCAACGTAGTTCCAGAGCCCCAAGGGCAAAGGTTGTTAGTATGCCCTGGGGGTATATAAGGTTTTTATGGAAAGAGTTGTCGTAAACAAAAGAGGCTCATTCAATTGGAAATTGAGAGGGCTAGTGCCCTTTTTAATAGTCAAAAGTGTTTGGAGGGTAACTAACCCCCCTCTCACGCCCACCATTCCTCGAAATACATTCAATCAAAATTTACAGATAGCCATTTTGTTCAACGTAGTAGAAAATTCTGGAAATTAGGTCTTTGAGAATGACCCCCCCCACAACCCTCAGGTCGAGGGTTGTAAGTTATGCCCTGGGAGCATATAAGATTTTTATTGAAAGGTTTGTCGTAGAAACCTCAAAAGGGCTCATTTGATTAGAAATTGAAAGCGCTAGTGATATTTTTAATAATTGAAAGTGATTGGAGAGCGACTACCGCCCCTCTCACGCCCACCATTTCCCCAAACACATCGAATCAAAATTTTGAGATAGTCATTTTGTTTAACGTAGTTGAAAGTTCTGGAAATTAGATCTTAGAGGGTGACAACAACCCTAACAGCCCTTAGGCTAAGGGTTGTAATTTATGCCCTGGGGGCAAATAAGGTGTTTATAGAAAGCGTTGTCGTTTCAAAAAGGGCCCATTCGATTGGAAATCGAAAGGCCTAGTGCCCTTTCTAATAGCCGAAAGTCATTGGAAGGCTTGACATTTTTATAGTAAGGATCGATGTGGGTATAATTTTGTGGGTATATTTTTGTTGTTGTTTAGACCAGAGCACTTCGTATCGAAGGAGTTGTCGTGAGAACTTCGAAAAGGGCTCATTCGATTGAAAATAGAAAGGGCTGGTGCCCTTTTTAATAGTCGAAAGTGATTGGAGGGCAACTAATCCCCCTCCCACGCCCACCCTCCCATTTTCCCATTATGTTTAAAAACTGAATGTTTCCTTAAGATTAAATCAAAATGCACTATGTGAATGCTAATTTCCAATAAGGCATCTCAGCAATATCCCAAAAACAACTGAGGGAATAATTTTCCAACTTTCGGGGCTACTTCTGCTCTTGAAATTTAACCAAATCAAAATAGCGCAAGTGTATCCAAGCTATCAAAGAAAGTAAACAGATTTTTTTGCGAATGGTATCAAGTTTTCCATTTCAGGTCAACTAGAGGAGGTATGAAACTAAATTAAACACAACTATTTATGTCAAGATTTTTAAAAGGGTGTATGTTGTTAAAAATTGCTGAAAATTTTCTCCAGCATATAAATAGCAGGCCAAACTATAAAGTCTTAAAAAAACGAAAAGATGTAAAGTATTATTTTCTTTTTCCCTGAAAAGTCTATGTCAATATAAAACAAACATAAATTAATTAAAAAAACTTTTTTTTAATGCACATTAAATGAATGTGCATTGCCAGTCTAATATACATATACTGATATTTAGTAATCAAAATATTAATATTATTTGATTTATTAAAGTTATAAAAGTGAAAACATCTATATTTTTTTCAGTAAAGTGGCAAATTTTGTTCTGGCCTTGGGAAGGCATAGGGGTTTCGAGCCCAACTTATGTTAATTTCTGTTCGTTTTGAGTTTGACTCGGTTATTTATTGTAATTTCTGTTCGTTTTGGGTTTCATTTATTTATCGATGCTGATTTGTGGTAGTTTCGCGCTTGACCTTATATTCCCCCAGGGGATAATTTACAATCCTTGCCCAGAGAGCTGTAGGGGCAGGAGTGTCTTCATCAAAGACATAATTTCCGAATCCTTCAACAAAAATATACAAAATTGCTATCTCCAAATTTTTATTGGATGTCTTTGGGGAAATGATGAGCGTGGGGGAGGGCTGGCAGCTTTCAAATAGCTTTTTACTTTGAGAAAGTACACTATAACTTCCAATTTCAAATTAAATGAGCCCATATAAAGTTTACACGACCTCCCACTTCATAAGAACCTTATAGGCCCCAAGGGCATGACTTACAACCCTATCCCCAGGGCATTGGGGGTTGTGTCAACCCTAGAGACATTTTTATATGTTCTTTGGACTATTTTGAGCAAAATAGCAATCTAACAATTTCAGTCAGATTCGTTTGGTGAAAACAGGGTTAGTCGAGGGGGGGGGGGCTAAGTGTCATCCATTACTTTTGACCCTTAAAATGGAACTAGAACTTTCAACCAAGTGAGCCTCCTCTAAAGTATATACAACCATCCCTTCCATAAAAACCTTAAATGTCCCCGGGGCATAACTTACAAACCTTGCCCCCAGAATCTGAGGGTTTGTATCGTCCCCCAAAGCCTTGTTATACGATATCTGGACAATTTTAAATAAAATGGCTATATCAAAATTTACATGAGATGCATTTCGGGACGATACGACGTGTGTGTGTGTGTGTGTGTGTGTGTGTGTGTGTGTGTGTGGGGGGGGGGGGGGAGGGTTAGCTGCCCTTCGATCACTAGAGCTTCTAATGACCAATCCAATGAGTCCCCTCCGAAGTTTACGTGACCACGCTTTCTACAAAAACCTTATATGCACCCAGTGCATAATTTACAACCCTTGCCCTGGGGGCTGTGGGGGGTTGTCATCCTCAAAGACATAATTTTTGGACCTTTAAACTACATTGAACCAAATGGATATATCAAAATTTTGATCAGAAGTGTTTGGGTAAATGATGGGCATGTGGGGGGGGGCATGTGCCCTCCGATCACTTTCGGCTATTAAAAAGGTCCCTATCCCTCTCGATTTCCAATCGAATGAGCCCTTTTTGAAGTTTCTATGACAGCGCTCTCTTTGAAACCTTATATGCCCCCCAGGGCAATACTTACAACCCTTGCCCTGAGGGCTATGGAGGGGGCGGGCGGTTGTCATCCTCGAAGGCATAATTCCCAGACCTTTTAACTACGGTGATCATAATGACCATCTCAAAATTTTGATTGGATGTGTTTGGGGAATTGGTTGGCGTGGGAAGGGGGTTACTTGCCCTCAAATCATTTTCAACTATTGAAAAGGGCACTAGCCGTTTCAATTTCCAATTGAATGAGCCCTTTTCGAAGTTTCTGCGACAACTCCCTCAATACGAAGTCTAAGACAAAAAAAAATTGATTGTGTCGACATCGCTCTTTACTTAGGCAGCGCTATTACACTGCCTGTGATTAAGGCTCATCAAATTAACCCACTTAGTGATTTTTTTTGGGGGGTGGGGGCAAAGGAAACCGAACCTTCATAGGAGGGATAAAGATTGAAGCTTTAAAACACTAGGGGGATGATAAGCATACTTATCTGTCTTATGATCAGGCTTCTCGGTGGTGCAGTGATTTGTTAGTAGCAGTAGCAGAAGTTGCAGTTTGTACAGGCGGTTAAAAGTAAACTGAATAGACAAGTTATGAAATCCGCTGTTGTCTTATTTAACGACAATTTTGCATGGGTTGAAGCCCAGTCTGGCGGTTCAAGAATTGTGCTTTTACGCCCAAATGCTAAAACTACCCTCTAAAAATCTTTGTTTCTTCATTGAAATACCCGAATTTCTCCCTCCTGAGTAGATATGCTTGGAAAAGATGCACCACCAATCCGCTTTTTGCTTTAGCAGACTTGTCTTCTTTTTCCACAGTTTCCTTCGTCTTCTCCTGGTATAGGGATAATATTTTTTTTTCCAACCAACAGGAAGAGCTCTCTATCTCTTTCCTAGGTCTCGAGAGAAAAACTTCACCAATCAGTTGAATAATAGCAACAAGAATTATCGGAAAAATACTGGAGCGCGGGCTATCAATCAATGGCTGGGATATCCGCACTTTGGCAAGGTTCCGCATTTACCGGTCCATTAAGCATTCCATTGCACACAAGACTCCCTGATCCTCTTTAACTGACCAAATCATATCGACAAATGTAAACGTAACGCTCCTCATCGGTTTACGTAATCAATGAAGTGTGTGTGTCAACAAGACCTATTAACACGAAAACAACCGCCCACGAAGATTTAACTTCCTGCCAACTCTTTCTGCTAGCTCCATGTGGAAATGTAAGAAAAAGGCTTTAAGGGGATGTGTAAATATTAGAGCCAAGTCATATAAGAAAATAAAAGAAGCAGATGCGTAGGTAGTTTATTCAGCGCTTAAGGATAATGCCAGATTTTGACCCCCTCCCCCTACTTAACAACGTAATCAGGTAAATATTTCATGAATATACAGAATACATATTAAATAATGACACCCTAGCAAATTCTGCCCCTGGGGACAAGGGTACTCATCCCCCATCAAGTACACCACTGTAAACAAGAAGACTGCTGGCCATCCTCCCCCCCCCCCTTTGCGTGATATACTTATTGATGATATCAACTGCAGCAACCGACTACTAGATTCAGGTACTAACCAAGTTATTATTTTGGAAGTTTGGAAGTAAAATAAACTGGAAGTAAGGAGCGACCCCGCTAAAAAAACGGGATTTTGATACCAATTGATACATCAAAAGAATCAGATTTTAATACTGATTTTCAAGTTTTATTTCAAGTTTCAACAAGTTTAGTCCTGCCCATCAAAAGTTAAGCGCCTGAGAAAATTTGGCTGATTTTCAAAAAAAGGGGAAAGACCCCCTAAAAGCTACAGAGCCTTAATGAAAGAAACACCATCAGATTCAGCGTATCAGAGAACCCAGCTAAAGAGATTTCAAGCTCCTATCTGCAAAAATGTGGAATTTTATATTTTTTGCCAGAAGAAAGATCACGGATGCGTGTTTATTTGTTTTTTTTCCCAGGGGTGATCGTACCGACCCAATGGTCCTAGAATATCGTGGGAGAGCTCATTGGAACGCAAATTAAAAGTTCTAGTGCCCTTTTTAAGTGACCAAATAAATGGAGGGCAACTGGCCCCTCCCACGCTCATTTTTTTTCCAAAGTCATCCGATCAAAATTTTGAGAAAGCCATTTTGTTCAGCATGGTCGAAAATATGATAATTATGTCTTTTAGAATGACTTAATCCGCCGAAGTTCTCGAGGGGAGGGCTGAAAGTTATGAAATTAACTCAATGTAAACATATAGTATCGGTTATTGGGAAGTATACAGACGTTTTCAGGGGTGATTTTTTCTGGTAGTGGGGGTTGGGGGGTGGGTCGGGGGTTATGTGGGAGGATCTTTCCATGAAGGAAGTTTTCACGGGGGAAGGGACATTGCTATGAAGGGGACGCCAGATTTTCCAGCATTATTTAAAAAAAAGAACAGAAATTAAATATAAAAAAAACATGAAATTTTTCAACTGAAAGTAAGCAGCAACATCAAAACTTAAAACGAACAGAAAATATTACGTATATGATTGGGTTCACCCCCTAGTCAACACCTCGCTCTTTAAGTCAAAGATTTTTTAGTACTTTCATAAGAGCTATTTATTCTAATTAACGGCCTTTGTGATTAAGCGGTCATTTTTAAAGAATTGGAACAAAATTCGAACCTTAGCTTAAAGAGCAAGGTATTGACTAGGGGGCGAACCCCTCAATATACGTATTAAAAATATATGAATATAGAAGTTCGTTATGTAAGTTAATTCCTAAGTTAAGTATATTTATTACTATTAAAAACGTTCGTAAATAAAATTAAACAAGTTTCGAGAAAGCCATTTAACCAAATAAAAGTAAAATTAATATGCAAATTTTGTTCTGATTATTTTTGTACGGTGAGCCAAAATCAAAACCTATATTAATTCAAAAACGTTCAAAAATTAAATAAAAAAACAAGTTTTTTTTTAACTGAAAGTAAGGAACGACGTTAAAACTTAAAACGAGCAGAAATTATTCCGTATATGAAAGGGGCTGTTCCCTCCTCAACGCCTCGCTCTTTACGCTAAAGTTTGACTTTCTCACAGCTCTATTTTTTTTTAAATGTTGTAAA
>JAQQPU010010915.1:7761-29073 GCA_029168905.1 Artemia sp. Kazakhstan ARC1039 | reverse complement strand
CCCTTAGTCAATACCACGCTCTTTACGTTAAAAGTTAAAAAAAAATTTGATTCACAAACCCCTGAATCACAAAGGCCGTTTAATTAGAATAGATAGCTCTTTTGAAAGCACTAAAAAAAACTGTAGCGTAAAGAGCGAGGTATTGACTTGGGGGAGAACCCCCTCACATACATTATAATTTCTGTTCGTTTTAAGTTCTAATATTCCTTCTTACATTTCAGTTGAAAAAACTTGGTTTTTTTTTATTTAATTTCTGATCGTTTTTTAAATAATGCTTGGAAATCCGGCACCCCCTTCATAGAAATGTCCCTTACCCCAAAGGAACATCCTCCACGGAAATATTCTCCAGAGTAACTCCCTCCTCTTTTTTTTTTTCCTTGGCGGAAAAAAACCTCCTGAAAACTTCTGTATACTTCCGAATAACCAATACTATATGTTAACATTGGGTAAAGTTCATATCTTTTAGCCCTCCCTCTGGGTACTTCGGGGGATTAAGTCATCCCAAAAGACATATTTATCATATTTTCGACCATGCTGAACAAAATGGCTATCTCAAAATTTTGATCGGGTGACTTTGGTAAAAAAATAAGCGTGGGAGGGGGCCTAGTTGCCCTCCATTTTTTTTGGTCACTTAAAAAGGGCACTAGAACTTTTAATTTCCGTTCCAATGAGCCCTCCCACGATATTCTAGGACCACTGGGTCGATACGATCACCCCTGGGAAAAAAAAAAACAAACAAACAAACAAACAAACAAATAAACACGCATCCGTGATCTTTCTTCTGGCAAAAAATGCAAAAATCCACATTTTTGTAGATAGGAGCTTGAAACCTCTACAGTAGGGTTCTCTGATACGCTGAATATGATGGTGTGATTTTCATTAAGGTTCTATAACTTTTAGGGGGTCTTTCCCCTTTTTTTTGAAAATCAGCCAAATTTTCTCAGGCGCGTAACTTTTGATGGGTAGCTCTAAACTTGATGAAAATTATATATTTGAAATCAGCATTGAAATCTGATTCTTTTGATATATCTATTGGTATCAAAAACCCGTTTTCTAGAGTTTCGGTTACCATTGAGCCGGGTCGCTCCTTACTTACAGTTCGTTACCACGAACTGTTTGATTTAGAGGAGCAGTTAGTCGGCAAGTAGCTGACACCTTGAGGACTAATGAATGCTGACGAGGCATTAGATCTTGTAATATTTTGTGTCTCTGGAAAACTGCCGAATATCAGAAAAGACAAGGGGTTTAAAGCAAGGGGTTGTTCACTAGCTAGCTTAGTCTACATCAGGTACAGGGTCAGAGTAGTGTTGGGCAATATCTTGATTAAACGATATATCGCTGTTTTTAATTTCGATATTTCTGATTAGTTTTTTGTTCAGATTGACTTTAGGGTTTGGCAAAATTCAATAATGAAATTTGCAATTAAAGAGTATTTTGCATCTTATTTTCTAAATTCTGAATAATATGAATGAACATTACAAGAACCCTGATTTGGAATTACTCGGGCCAATATAAAGAAAAATAACCTACTGGCTATTTTTGGCTATCAAATCAGCAGCATGTCAATATTTTCCCCTGAGAATTGGTTCAGCCTTTCAGTGATTAAATTTAATTTTTTTTTTTTTTACTGAAAGCAAGGAGCAACATTAAAACTTAAAAGAGAATAAATTTTCCCATATATAAGGGGAATAACCCCTCCTCAATACCTCGCTCTTCACGCCAAAGTTTCTTTTTGTATTTCAAAAATGTACTGACTCTAATTAAATGGCTCTTGTGTTTCAGGAGTTGTTTTTAAATAATTGGGATAAAAAGTTAAAATTAGCATAAAGAATGAGGTATTGAGGAGGGGGATCCACCCTCATATACGGGATAACTTCTGTTTGTTTCAATGTTCCTCATTACTTTTAGTTGAAAAATTAGTTTTTTTTATTTAATTTCTGATCGTTTTTCAAATAACGGAGAAAAATACACATTTTATCTCCATGGACACTTTATTTTATCTCCCCCCAAGAAAATTCCTCCTTGGAAAGTTTAAACCGCGTACGATCTTCCTTCCCTCAGACAATTCTATCCCTCCTAAAAATTCCCAATATAAAAAACTTCTTGCAGACATTTCCAACAGGGGAATTATTTTTAGCCTACTTTCGTTTGAAAAAAGACTTGTTTTCCATTTATTTTCTAATCGTTTTTCTAATCATGCCGGAAATCCTCAATATCTCAACGGAAGGTTTCTCCCGCGTGAAATTCCCCCATGGAGAATCTCTCCTTTGGAAAATCACCCCCCCCCACCACGGCAATATCTACCTGACAACTTCAACTCCTTTGAAAATTTTACCTGGGCTGTTTCCCCCGAATAACTTCAATGTTGAATTGGCAAAAGAAAGTAGGTAAAATAAAATGAATTTCGTATAAGAATTCCGGAAAATGCCCGGAGTATAGTTTCCTGTCAAAAGTTCATTCCTGGAAACTTCCCTCGCCACGGTAAACTCTCTCAATGGGCCCCCCCCCCCCCGAAGAAAATTTTCCCCGCAGAAAAATCACCCTCCCCAAAACATATCTTGATTGTTTTGGTTACAACGTGGGGATCTAGAACCGTTATTTCCGTTCGAACAAGCACTTTCACGACCTTATATGACCTTTGGTTCGATACGATCACCCTTGCAAAAAAAAACTTAACTAATGAACACACATTCGTGATCTGGTAAAAATTACAAAATTTCAGATTTTTGCAGATGAAACCCTTACAGTATGATTTTCTGATATACCGAATCTGATGGAACGATTTTTATTAGTTAGGAATAACCTAACTTTACTTCTTGAGTGTGTTCCGTATAATTAACAAGTAGCAGAGTGACTAGCAACTGCTCAGAGAGCATTTTGATTGGGTTAAAAGTTGAGAAACCCCATCCATTTTGTAAGGGTAAACGAAAATAAAAAAGGAACTGCGCCTAAAAATAACTGCTGTGGGATAACTGCGGTGCAACCATTAGGTCTCTTTGCCCTTCAGGTGAAATGAACTGTCACTTTTTACAAGTCCCGTGTTTCACCACTTGCTTTTCTCGGGCATAAAAATATAATATTTATATTCTAATATTTATAATATTTTAATAATTATTATTATATAATATATAACTTTTATATATAGCCTAATTATATTTAATAAATATAATTTATGTTATATTTATGTTATATAATAAATATATGTTATATTTAATAAATATAACTTTTATATTTATAATCGGTCCTGCTTCAGGCAAAAAATGAACAACGCTGGCAGACGATAATCATTTTAACTCACAAGGTAAACCCAGACAATGTACCAACATTACCTTGATATAATTTATGCAACTATGATGGGTTCAGTCTAGATACCAACAGGTGAGGTTAATTAAATTTCGAGTAACTAATACGACGCATAACCAGTACTTAATACAAAGTGTTTTGCAGTCGCAATGGCGTAACTAGACTGCTATTCTAGAATAAGTCTAAGACATAAATCTAAAGTAATCATTTGATTAATTATAAATAAAAACATTTAGCCGCTATGAGTACACAAATTGAAAAAGTTCATGCAGCTTGCCCACCAGGGTTGCCAACTACCGACGTCTAAAGAGTGCAAATCAAGGCCAAAAAGAGTGAATTTTGCTAAAAAAAAGAAAGAGTGCAAGTCAAAAAATTTGCGCATACCCTATTCTGCCCTCCCTCTGGGATAAAAAAGAGCGCATTTCACATGAAAAAAGTGCAAGTTGGCAACCCTGTTCCTTGGGTTACATGCACTTTTGACGAACATGTTAACTACTGACGTTTAAAGCAAATGAAAACTTACACCCAAAAAGAGTGATTATCACTCTTCCGCACCCCCTCTGAGGTAAAACAGAGAGCATTTCACAAGAAAAACGTACAAGTTGGCAACCCTGATGCCGACCCCAGGAGTTTCTCTTAGCAACACAAGTGTTCAAACCAGTGTATATTCTCAAGTAAACTGAAATTTGTAAACGTGATGGATTTTTACCAACCCGTTGATGCAACAGAAGACTAGAATCGAATATCGCATATTTTCATCTACTCCATCCTCGACTCCTCAGTCCCCCCCACCTTTATGTCTCGAGTATTATTTACTCGAGACCCACATTTATTTGAGCGCGATACTCCTGGAACTGAATTCTTAAGGCACATACCCTTTATCCTTCGGCACATTTTTTTTCTTTAAATATTAAAATGGAAAATATTAAGAATGTGAAATATATACAGTTACCCTGAGCTCGTAGCCACAATCATCAATAAGTAAGATAAATTTCTTGGTTAAAACAAGCCAACTAAAAAGGGTTAACCAAGATAGAGATAGCGCATCTGTTGGCGGAAGTATGCTGCATCCGTGATTATAGGTCTGTCCAACGGGCTACGCATCGGCTGTCAAAGCAGTGTTCCACTTATACCGATTTCGTTGAAGATGTACCGAATTCTCAATTCATCTCCTGACTAAAAAGAAGATCCCCAAACAACCAAAAATCTACAGAAAACACTGAATACCAAACCTGACTTTGTGGTCATTTTGACATTTTGAGGTCATTTTTTAAGTCAAACCAGACAAAAATTGATAGACGAAATCCAGATTTTCTTTCTAGAGTTGGATCTGGCTTCTCTGTAGATCTGCTCTCTGAAAATTTACAATGCGGTACTTCATTCGCAAATTACTCGAACACCTTCAAAAACATAATAAAAATCTACACCAGTCCTGCTAAAAATTCTACGGAGCCCTGAGAGCCATCTACCGATATCCTACTGAAAATCGTCTATATTTTATCTCGATTGTCTAAAAAGAAAAATGCAAAAAATCTCTTTTCAGGGTGCAATCCTTTAATTATTATCTGTCATTTATGAAAGGTAATTTTCTGATACAAAAAATTATGCAGAAATTGGCTTTTTTGTCAAGCTAAGTGACACGGTCAAGTTCCAGGGTGAAACATCTTTTTCCTACTAAAAAATGAAATTCTTAGAGATAGTGTAGAAATAAATAACCTAAATGTAAACATATTTCATCCCACTTCTCTCATTAAAAGAACATACTTGGGGGAGAGATTTATTACCTTGGACATAATTTAGATTTTTACGAAGTTCCTACCGAAAGCGATTTGTTATCCCTACAAAAACCTGAAATAGCGATATCCTCTTTCACAACCATTCTAGACAAACTAAACTAGAAATCCACGAAAAACTACCAAAATTCCAATGACAGAAAAAAAACAAGCAAAAAAATTATTTGGGCTTGATACAATGTATCACATAACGGAGTCGGCCTTTCCATTTTTTTCTTCATAGCAAAAAAAGTCTCCGATTACATTGTAGAAATTCGTAGTAAGTCCAACGTCTTGGCATAGCAACCAAATAAAAACAGAAATCCATTAACAAATGTCAACAAAAAACATGACGGATGACCGTCTTGTCTCTATTCCGCAATTTGGGACAGAACTAAAGAAAAGAAACACAGAACATTTTACTAGGAAACAAACGGATGTAGGCACTGGCGAATCTCTCAAATCTCTAGCAGGGGGACGAGGGCAAAAGAAAGGGTCAATCCATAAAAAACGGTACTTGTGCATTATATGCTACACACGAAAGAAGTCAAGTTTGGTCAATGCTAATGAAATAAAATAAAATAGGATGAATATGTAATAGTTTAGAAACAAATTTGGGCTATATATTTGCACATTAAGGGGGGTGGGGGTATAGCATAGCATATATTAAATACGTAACCTAACCTAACCTAGGTACCTCCCCCCCCCCCTAAGCCCCTCAAAACAATCGTTCAAATATTGTAAACTCGATAAGAAACCATGCTTTGCAATCAATTTAGATAGCAAATACCCGTTTGACGGGTCTCCACGTCTGTTTTGCTTGTACGGTTGCCCATATATGGGCATTCGGATATTTTCCATGCGTTTCTATGGAATTTTTTTGGAGTGATATTTCAAACGAACTCAGGAAGAAATCTCCCATTCTCCCAGTGTCCTTAAGAATTATTTTGTTAACCCTGGTACCTGTAGTACACAAAGGAGATACGGGAGCGGATTCTTGAATAAATATACAAATTCAGGGGTAAATGAATATTTATGTTTTCTGAGCCCCCAGTACCCACCCAATAGAAATCCCCTAGTCTACCGCACCCTCTAATATTCATATCTGTGGGCAATAATGGGAGGGATCGCTACATTCTTCGCCACCAGTTGTAAATCTTGGAATACCACTTATTCCACCACGCGTACAACACTTCTGCCATATCATCCTCGTTCGAGTCACACCACGCATCGTAAACTAAGCGCCAACCGTGGCACATTTCTGCAATGCGTGACACATGCCATCTGGTGTAAACAATTTTGAAAGTAGACCACACATGGCACCAGTGACTTTGTGGAAAGTTCCTTACAATTTGGAAATGATGATTTCAGATAGGTGCTTCTAAAAATCGACCAAATTATGCTGTGCGATCTAAATGATTTTATTGATGTTTATAAAGTCTCACCAATTTCCCATGCAGTTTCTATTTAATCCAGTTTCATTAAGTCAGTAGATAAGAAAATGCAGTTTGGCGGATTTTCTTCTCGGAAGTCATTTTAAGGTGTAAAAAGAAAAAAAAAATAATAAATAACCTGCGGAAAACACTTTTTTTTAAATAAGACAATCAATTACAGTAGACAACCCGCCACAGATGATTTGACATTGCGTTTTGCCGGCTTTCCCTATTTTTTTTTTTTTTTTTTTTTTTTTTTGATAAATTACAAAACTTCAGTGACTTTTAATAAATTGTGCCGAAGTAGCAGGTATCATAGCAGTTGCATATTGACCAAGCAACCTAGAACGAACCGATGCAAATATTGTCTCACACTTAGAGAAATATTTAGCCTATTCTAAAATGCGTCTCCTAAAACTAAATTGAGACAAATCTGAAATAACACAAAACAAATGGGAAGCCCACAAGCCTCCCAATCGGTAAATTCTTTCACATGGAATAAATGGAGTCGACGCAAGGGTTTTCTTGTTGTCAAGGCATTTCTTGGTGTCGGATGGTGTTTTATTGTTAACGGCGACTTTTTGCATTAATAACTTTTCATATAATTTATAAAATTTTATAGCACCTGAAGAAGGAAAAATATGAACTTTTTTTTTTTTTAGAAAATACCTTGGTGAAAAGAGAACATTTATCTCACTATTGCTGATGCAAATTTTTAACTGCAAAATATTAGGTGTTCAATTGTCTGAAAGCAACACTCTTAATTGTCGGTTAAGATATAAATTTTTTGTCAAATCGGATATAATTCGAAATTCTGGAGTTTTTTTTTTTTTTTTTTTTTTTTTTTTTTTTTTTTTTTTTTTTTTTTACCGTAAACGAAATGTTTCTAATCTATTATTGAGGCATCCGTGCACAGTTTGAACTCTCTTTCATCTTCGATAAATTAAAGAAATATAAATAATTTCTTGAGACCACACTAGCATAACAAAACGATAAACAAGAATCTAAAGAGAAGAGTCACTTTCTTAAGTAACTGTAAAAAGGCCACACCAAAAGTTAAAATTAGAGTAACTTTCTCAAGTACTGGTGATAACTTAAGAAAGAAAAAAAAAACATCTTCAAATTCTGTGCTTTTTTGCTCGTCACACACAGTTAGTCAGTGCGCCTTAATTACAGCTAACTCCTCGTATACTACTACACCTAAAAGGCCACCTAAGAGAAAATGATCAGTTTTAAAAGAATCCCGCATAGGACAAAAAAAGTTTTCAGTTTTTTTTTTGTTTTTTTTGGCTACGCAATTTTTCAGCGTTTTTTTTATGGTCGGTAGTGACAACCCTCTCTTTACCCATAGTTCCTCATCATTTGTCCACGGTAAAATATAAACAGAGACACATATAGAGCATCATTTTGTTGTCCCTTACCCTTTGAACACATTCTCTTTTACTTTAGCAGGTACAATCGAATTGATTATTCGGAAGCTATCGATCTAATGCCCGGGCTGCATTATAGTCACAATTATAGATAAAGCTACGCACAACTACATCACCAATTATGTACGCCGTTCGAAGTTTCTCGAGTTGAACGTTCATCAAACTTCAAGCATAAGATTTTTATGAAAAAATCAAGGGTCAAAACTTAAGGCACTTATTTAGTAACCGATAAACACGCGAGAAGTGAAGTTTATTTAATGCTAATGAAATAAAACACAACAAGATGAAAGATAATAGTTTAGAAACAAATTTGGGCTATATACTTGCACATTAGGGGGGAGGGGGGGGGGGTAAAACATAGCATATATTAAATACGTAACCTAACCTAGGTTCCCTTTTTATGCCCCTTTAACCCGAAAACTACAGTTTAAATTTAGTTCCTGGAGTGAGAAACCCTTTGTTTTAAATCGTCTAGGCACTACTCGGTAAAATGCCTATCTGATCTTCAATACAATTCTCGCCTGTTTATCGGTTATTAAACAAGTACCATAATGCCGGCATATCTTTTGAGACTGGAAAAATGGAAATAGGACAGCAGTTTGTTTTTTATCTGTAACAGGAATCTGACTAAGGATTAGAAGAAGTGGAATTAGTAAAGAGTAGTTGGGAACAAACTAGTGTTGGTATAATCTTTTCAAACCAATTTCTTGTCTGCCTCAAAGAATATATGAAGCTTACAAGATTGGAAACTGGCTCTAGTGCCGGAAGAAAAGACAATCACCGCCATCTACTGTTAGCTTTCCCCCCTTATTTGTCCTACTTTAAACTATGGTATATTTATTTTTCTCGGGTATTTAAAATGTAGAGGGGTGTAAAGAGAGCAAAATTCTATTATCAGTAGGCTCTATCACCTGTAGGCTAAGTTTGATCCATGTAAACCAAATGCTGATTGATTTATAAAAGACAGAGATATTTCTGCTTTAATTTTAAAACATTGAAGATAAATTATAGCAATTATCCAATTTTCTGCTATTAAATGAGGTCACCAGACGGTACACTGATAGTGGGGCTAGTAGTTTTACATCCTTGTTTTTTTCTACTTGAAATTGCCAAAGGTCAAGCTCTTATAAGTTTCCCATGTGTTTGGTCCGCCTCCCACCTAAACGCGAAAGCATGTTTTCAAAAGGATCATTAACGAGTAAAACATTTTCACCTTTTTCTTTTTTATTTCGCACCATATGTTTTAAAATCCTATCTAACATTTCTCCCTGCCTCACGAAAAGGATTTTCCTTCAATCAAAATTCTCAAAACTCATTTCCAAAGTCTAAATTCATTTCCCACCATTTCCACCACGAAGATGAAAAACATTATTCAATCAGTAAACTAATAACAGTAGACCTGCGTCAATGATTTGAAAATTCGCAAATCGGGGACATGCCACGGCGACTCAGACGAATGGAAAGGGAGATCAAACTGTCTCCTAGAATAGGTCGTCATCGAAAATCGTATCTTTGGAAATTTCAAGAGAAATCGATTCAGTCTGGCCTTGAGGTAGACGGCTGCTAAATTCTATGGAGAACTACACGAGCGAATCTTGTTCAAGCTAGTTTCTAACCACGGTTACTAGACGGCCTATTCCCCGCTCTGTGAGATTGTTAGCTATTGATGAGGGGGGAAAATTAACGGGACTAACGAATTCTTTACTTGGTCATCATCAAAATTCTTATCACAAGGGGTTTCACAAGAAATCGATTTAGTCTGGCCTTGAGGTAGACGGCTGCAAAATTTCTATGGCAGAAAAATACACAAGCCATTTTTATTCAAGCTAGTTTGTAACCATGGCTCTCAGAGGAATATGTTCCCCATCCCATTACTGGAAAATTGTTCCCAATTCTGTCACCTGCACATGGCTTAAGAGAGGAAAAAATTATATTGAAAGTATATCAGATCAAATTTGAAAATATACGTTATAGCAACCAAGAATTATTTTTTGCAAAATAAAGCTCATTAAAGCAAATAGATGCTCTTAGTATACAGGCTATTCATTGTCTTGTTACACGAGTACACAACTTTATGTCTCTGACTACTTCCGGGCCTAATCCCCAGTTCTTGCATCACGATTCCTTGTCAGACCGGTCCGTATAGTATACCTTCATACTCCTCTCAATCCCCTTTTCACGGTCCCTCCCATAATTGCAATACTTTCCAGAGAATTTGTCTGTTTTTTATTCTTTTTCAACCCAACTCCCCTCCTCCTTGAAAATCCTGCATATGTGCTTGCTCCAAGTCTCAGGCGTGCATGATAGCAACACAAATTGTAAAAGTTGCGGAAATGCTTCTCGAACAGGCACAGAGGTAGAACAAACACAAAAGGATTTGTCTGTGGACCTAAATTGCATTTTTTTTTTGGGCGGGGAGGAAATTCAAATCTTGCCTCCTAGAAAAATCTTTTGATATTACCTCCCATAAAATGTTTGCTGTGTCCATTCATGATATTTCTGACCACAGGTATGTAAGCAGAAACTTATTTGTAGGAGTAACTTAACTTAATTGCTTGACTTAAATTCCATCCGGCCTTTGTAGCTCTACTCGGACATCTTCTATTCTCACTGAACGATGAATGCGTCGACGGCATTCGGCTCCGTAAGGTACTAAGTGGGGGAGTTGGGGGAGATCCTGACCATTGAAGTTGTCAAACCAGCTCTTGCAAAACCGGCCTTATGATCATGTGCCATTTACTCGTCCTTCAAAGTTTTTTTTAATTTTTTTTTTTTAATTTACTCGATGCCATTTGTTGGATATGACCAAGACCAAACCAGTGAAGTTAATGACTTCTGATTCGGTCCATAATAGTACGTTAGCAGAGGAAGAATTTGCGGAGGTTTTCTTTGGACACTCGGTGAATATAGGTGATCCTCACAATGATTGACTAAGCTTCACCTGCATAAATAGCAATAGGGATTATGAGAGAGTTAAAGAAGAACCTTCAATAACTTAGGTTCTTAAAGCTACTGCTTGCCAGACCAAGTCAGGGCCTAATCGATTTTGAGCAATCGTTATTCGAGGTTTAAGAGACTATCGATGTATACGAAAAATTTCAATTTTTCTATTTGTTCCCCTTTTATGTTTATCTGCAAGGCACTGGATACAGTCTCTAAAGACCGGCATGACATTCGTTTGCGCTGCGTTAATGACAACTTCATAGGCTTCGGTTTCTGACACAAGCTCGGTTATATCTTGGTCGTGTCTTGTGCTTGGAGGATATGTTATCAATGTCGTCTGCACAATCTAGCTTGTCGATAAGCTCCGCTCCAATCACAATATAAAGATATAGCAGTAAGTTTACCGCAGATAATTTCTGGCTCTTCATTCTCGGTGAGAACAAACAGCTCCTCCCACTTATTCTTGCATTAACGCGTAAAACAACTCCTCTCATTTGATCTGCCATCAGTGGTCCAATTACTCTGGAACACGTAATTTTGGCAGAAACTTTTTCAAAATGCCTTTGAAACCAACTTGAGACTTCGAAACCTACTTTTAATTCCTAAGAACATCTAATAATAACATTGCACTACTAATTACCAATTTTCATATATGTATTGGAATAAATTAATTTAAAATTAGTTTCTTCAAAATTTAGTGTTCCAATGTTGAAGCCAAGTTTCGCGTTCAAGAGAAATCTGACTTGTCTACCCGTGAAAAGATCTAATGTCGCTTATGTTTTTACGTTCTCTGGAGCACTCGCACCTCAGTCCGGGTTTTTATGATGGGTGAGATAGGGAAAGATCATACTGCCTATAAGTTATATACTGTGGCTCCAGTGGAAGCACCGTCTACCATTTTAGCAAGTGATAAACTATCTTGAAAAAAAGGTCGAACAGAAGGGGAGATAGGGGGCAGCTTTAGAGAACAAATACTGACCTCAGACACTCTCCGTCAGTCTCGTGTATCAGCAGTCAGCCTGCTTCTGACTATTTTTTTGCGTTTGACACCAGCATGAATTCAGGAAGAGGGGAGCCCCAGCCCTCCTCCAACATTTCATGAATTTTCTGGTAATTCCTTATATTTTCTATAGAATTAGCCTATTTTTGATCTTATTGTCGGTTCGTCACCCCCTCCATAAAAAATAAGTTTACGCTACCCCCCCCCCAGGCGTATGAACATAATCAACAAAAATACTGTTCATCAAAATTTTTTTACTAAATAATCAAATCATGTAAAACATTTTACTCACAATTGAATATTTGAATTCTCAAGCAGAAAACTGAAAAAGCGGGAACTACCAACCAATTAACAAGTATTGGCACATACACTTTCCAGGAAGAATATGGGTGGGAAATATCCGGTGAAGAATTTTCAGGGGGGAATATGCCCCCCCCCCCAAAAAAAAACCCTCCTGTGTGCGTCTTTAATTGGACAGCTTCCTTAAAAGGGCCAGTGGCAGATCCAAGGGGGCTCGCGCCGCCCCCCGCCTAACGTAGTCCAAAGTGGTGTAATTTACTTAATTAACGCAAGTTTGCGTTAAATAAACTTGCTCCTAACGCAAGTTTGTCAGATCAACCTATTTTGCCTCCCACCCCCCTAAAAAATCCTGGATGTGCCCCTGAGAAGGGCACCCTGTTAGATTTGCGCTTTTCCCAGTATTATAGAACCAATCAGACATTCATTTGAAGTTGGTACGATTTATAACTGCATAATTATAAAGATGCGCACTTCACAAAGGAAGTGTAAATTTCAAGTTGGTTGCAATTAAAAGATTCCGCTTGCATCGATTGCAGAAAATTTACTAGAAAGAGCCACTAATTACCACAAAAAAGATGCCGCTACCACTAAACCAAACGTATGTCACGCAAAGGTTTTTGTCCTTAGCTCATAAACACTATGGCATTATATAAAGCATATGTTTTTATCGAATATTCGTTGCGCAAACTACCACTTTGTATAACAGTTTAATCTTTTTTGTACTTTCTTTTCCGGGTTTCAATAAGTTCCTTAGGGGCTTAAGACATAGCTGGACGCAGCCAAGATATTTGAGGTAATAAAACGTTTCTGCAGAAAGGAGGGGGTCACTCCAGGCTGAAGTATTCAGATTTTCGGTGAGTTTGACCGCTTTTTACCCTTATCGACGGGCGCTAGTATCATTTTTCCGGGTGGGAGAGAGGCCATAACATGCTATTTTTCACGAGTGCAAAGACTTAAATTTTTTGACGTGCTACTTTTTGAGGTATTACGATATTATGGACTATTTTGCGTGTTTTTGGCCTTAGAAGGGGAGATCAAATTCGAATTCTCTAGTTCTGTCCCTTAAGAACAATCTTTACCCTGTTTGCAGGTATTTTATTGACTCATGTAGTAGATTACTTAAAGGACCAAATTAAAAAAAAAATTATCAAGAAGTTTCCTAAACAAAGTAAAGAACTATATCTAAACCTTTTTGAGCAGAAATAAAGTCGTACTGTATTATGAGTCAAACATAAAAAAACACTAAAATTACTATGGATGAATACATGAAACCTAAAACGAACAGAGCTCAAACGAAGAACCAAGCAAACTAATAGTGGATCCGAGCACCTTTGTGCAACATTGAGAAGGGGAGTAAGCCTCTGAAAATCATAATGTCTCATTGGCCAACGGTGCTTGCCCTAAAAGTTTAAAGCTGGCCAAAAAAACCTGCATGCTTTCTGCAGAAAACTAGGTAGGGAGAGGGTCTATTTAAGAGGTGAAAGACCAACTTTGTACCTTCAATCATACACATGCCTACATTTCTGCTAAACGTTGACGACAGGGGAGGGAACGATGAATGAGGGTGAACAGCCCCATTTTAGTCCTCCAATCCAACTGGTCTGAGGTTCTGGCATGATTCTAATTTGACCAAACAGTATAATGCATACATAGGCTAAATCCAGGCAATGAGGCGCAGGGTTGGTGGTGTTGGAGAGATGGTTATCGAACCATATGTACAGAACTCATTCCGTTATGCGGCCCGAAAAACAGTCGAAGATCCATAACTTTCTGCTAAAAAGTTGGCGATTGGGAGGAAAGGGAGATGATAAGGGGCCATCAGCACACTTTTGCCTTGAATGATGCAGACTTGCAGACCATGCAGACCATTCAGACCATTCCTGGTTTCCAAGAAAAATAGGGGCAGCTTGGACTTAGGTCGGTAAGTAGAGGAGATTGGGGCAACGGTCACTATGATTTCTCGTAAAGTGGATAACGCAGATTCATACCGATGGGTGCTGCCATCTCAAGACAGTTTATGGAAATACTACTAGAGCGCTCGGCATCTTACCAGTCTTAGTTTGTCTGTTGTGTAAGAAAGATTGTTTTGACGTTTCGCCTAATAAGACAGACAATAGTTTAATTATTTCTAGCCTATTATCGATTCCAAAGGCTGCTGATCAGTTCAAAATACCATTCAGCACGTTGCAAGAACGAATGAAGAGTGGGATTGATTCTGATCCAAGCTTAGGCAGGAAGTGCAGGAAGTTCCCTCCTGTTCACGAAGCAGCTCTAGCTGACCATGTAAAAACTTTATCGAAGATTTTCTACGGCATCACTGCACTGAAATTAAGAAACATTGCATTTGAATATGCAGAAAGAAACCTATTAAGCCATAGATTTGATAAAGAAACAAAAATGGCTGGCTTCGATTGGATGTACGGATTCATGGACAGAAACAAAATTAGTGTGCGCAAACCTGAAGCCACAAGCATCGGAAGAGCCATTGGATTTATAAAGAGAAAGTAAAACGTTTTTTCCTAAATTTAGAACAGGCTATGGATAAATACAAGCTTAAAGATACCAATTATTGGAACGTAGATGAAACAGGATCACCACTGTGCAGGACCCTGGTCTAATACTGGCAGAACGGGGCCAAAAGCGTGTGGATTCTATAACAAGTTGGGAAAGGGGAAAAAACATTACAGTTGTATGTGCAATGAATTCGGGAGGGCTTTATGCTCCACAAATGTTCATATTTCCTCAAGCTCGCATGTCCCCACTCTTAGAAAAAAATGGACCACCTGGATCAGTTTACTCATGCTCTAAGACAGGCTGGATCAATGAAGAACTGTTCGATGTTTGGTTAAAACACTTTGCTCAGTTTACTCATGCTAGTAATGACAACAAAATGCTTCTTATTCTGGACAACCATTCCACTCATTGCTCAGCTGAAGCATATGGTATTTGTAGGGATAAAAGGATTGTTATGGTGTCACTACCGTCCCATACATCACATAGAGGCTTCAGCCTCTCGATGTAGTATTTTACTCGCCCTTGAAGGCTGCTTACAAAAGAGAACGTGATTTGTTCATGAAAACCAGGAATTTAGTAAAAATAACCCCTTAAGATGTAGAAGAGATATTCAATAAGGCGTATTCATCAGTTGCTACGATTGCAAAGGCAACAAGTGGGTTCAAAAACACTGGGATCCATCCTCTTAATCCAGGATTTTTCACAGATGAGGAGTTTTTGGTAGAGGACATCCTCCAGAAGAATCAAGACTTAACGCCTGTTTGTGTGGACGTTTCCTTGAAAGCTACTGCAAATGAAGTCATCGTAGAAGTAGACCAATACGAAGTCACGACTGAAAAAAACTTAGAATCTTCTGTCCTACTTGATAAAGTTTATATTCAGCATAACACACAAATTAATGTGTCTATACAAGAGATTTCTCCTCTACCTGGATGCAGTAATTGGGATGAGGAACCACGAAAAGGAGCGAGGCAAAAGCAACATTCTCAGATCTTGACTTCAACACCGATGAAAATCCTGCTTCAAGAAAAAAAAAGAAAGCGAGAAGAAAAAAAAACCAAGATCAGGGAAAAACTAAAAAGGAAAGAAGAAAAGAACCAAAGAACTAAGAGAGCAAAAAAAGAATTTAATGGAGAAAAGAAAAAGCCTGCTGTTCCTGAAAGAAAAACACAAAAAGTGGAGCAAAAGAAAATGAGCAGGAAACTTTTTGAATCTGACTCCGACACTTCAATTGATGAGGAAAACATTTGTGAAGACGAATCAGAAAGTGAGATATGTTTGACAGAGATCGGCCAAGAAACCTGTTTCTATTGCGAAGACACCAGTAAAGATGGTGAAATGTGGTATCGGTGCACTTCTGGTGCATTATGGGCACATCAGGAATGTTCTGGATGGGACACTTCTGATGGGTATTTATGTGGCATGCGCTCAATAAAGTAAAATTGACTTAAAGTTCTGCAAGCTCATGAGTTATGTGAATATTTTTTTTGGCGCTTGAATTTTTTAAGCCTTTTTTAGTATGGAAAGATGTTTTTTTTTTCAAATAATTGATTTCTAATGCAATAAGTAAAATATACTATGTTAGCGATTTAACGTGATTAGGTTTGAATTTTATTTTTCTTTTAATTTTTATTCTCATTCAACCTTAGGTGAACGCCATTACCCCAATCTCCCCTATGGACAGAGCTCCCTTTGCAATGAGTCAGGAATCAATTTCTTAACGCGCTACTGAAATTTCGAATCCTGGATTTAGCTCGCTTGGTATCGAATTAGGGCTTAGCTGGCTTTAGCACAGAATTAGTCCGCAGATTCGACTTGGCTCGTTTCTGAATGAGGTCAGGACTTGGCCTGTTTTCGGCAGCCTTGTCCCTGTTGTGGCGCATGTTATGTTCCCACCTAGAGGGGCATTTCTTGGACCATTCTGAGTGAAATGAATATCTAAAAAGTACGACTGAATATCAAGGGGGGCTAGAGAGTACCCAGGGCCAAAGAAGGCAGAGGAGGAAGGCTTCACTTTTTACCATTCAAAAGGGCCGAAAGCACAATCTATTGCATTCACTTGAACTAATAGCATGAGTTCCCTCACATGCACCAACAACAATGCGTTCTATAGAAAGTTACTTTGGAAAAAAGACAATACATAGGATTCACTGTTAGGCGGATATAGACTATGGGAATTCAAAAGGTATCCCCAAAAGGAATCTCTTTCTAGGAAGGTAGAAAGGGTGGAAATCTTACCTTTCGTTCATGTATGAACACTTTGACAAGAAAGACCTCTGTGACTAGGAATTATTTAAAACTGAGGTCTTTGTAAACATAGAGTGGAGCTGACTCCTTGTGTGATGAGGCTTGGATTTTATTCTTAGGCTCATGCAGAGCATTGTCTATTTGGTTTCTGGTCCGCCAAAATTGAGATAATCTCGAATATTTTATCATACACCGATAATAACCTCAAAGCACAAATACTACTACTACTACTAACAACTCACCGCAGCACCAAGCCGCCCGAGGCCAACACAGCTACGCACGCTCTTCCTCCATCCCAATCTATTCAAAGCCTCCCTTTTTACACCCTCCCATGAAGCTCCCATCTACTTTATCTGATTACACATGGCAAGGCAAGCTGAGCCAGTTTCACTACTTCTGAATTACTTGCTTCCTTCGAGGCCATATCATAAGATCGTTGATCCTTAAGAGACGGAGATCAAAAGAAATTTCTTTATTCAAAAAGTAGGTTTTCAGCTCAAATTCCAAATACATTTCGACATGTTTTCCACAATTTTCTTAGAGGACAGGGCTGGTTAAACCGAAAATAGTCCCCCAGTCTTCCTCATGTGCGTAGGTGTTTCCAATCCTTACAGTGGTTTTATAGGGTCTTTTCAGGAGAGGTTGGGTCAAAAGACGAGATGAGGATACTTTCTGGCAGTAATTTGTAAAGGAGAGGAATCTTAAGGATCGATTATGGAAGGACTCTTCCTCTTGCGTACATAACTCTGTATAGAGGACAGTGGGAACTCTCCAACATTAGTCCAAAGGAATCCTGAAAAATTTTGAACTTAAACATACTTTTCTAGCCTTTACAACCCCCCCCCCCCCCTCAAGGAAAATCCTGAAACACCTTTGATATGGACATGTGTGCATCTATGGTTATGGACATGCTAATTTATGCTGTACTATTTTGCAATGTATTGAGATGCAGCTGCAGCCGGTTGGTTCAAAACATACGACTATAGATCAAATATTTTTTACTTGTCAACTTGGTACTAATTTAATCCCTTGGCAATAACTGACTCAAGTTGACTACAAATCTTTTAAAACTTTTTGCTATTATTTAATAATTTCAGTTCATTTATATTCTAATCGTTATGTCAGACAGGATAATCAGTATTGTGTCAGTTTTCGTCACGGATTGCTGCTTCTTTCGGCCAAATGTCTAGACAAGCTTCCACGGCAAAACTCGCTTACGCCGGATTTAACATCAGTAGAGGACTGGCGAATCACGTCACTGCTTTGCACTCACGGTAGCGACATATTTAACAAAAGGAATTACAAGCGTGTGAGACTATTTTTTTTAAGTAATTGCGTGGTTATTTCGATATAGGGGGGGGGGGGGGTCTTGTTCAAGCAAGCACCCAGGAATTCCAGTACAATTGGCAAATCCCTTCACTGATCTGCACCCCCTGTAGATACAGATTTAACAAAAGCAATTATGAGAACACGAAAAGTATTTTGTTTTAAGAGATAAGGGGATCTTACGCAGACACGCACTCGATAATTTATTTCCACAAGATTTGGTCCATAAAAACCAAAGACATGGAATATTATTCAAAAGAAGGTAAGAAAATGTGGGGGTAGGGAACCGTACAAGATCAAGATAATAAGGGGGTTCAGAACCAATAAGCCACCTTCCCCCTGTATTCGCACCTGCCCTGATTCTCCAAAATGGTCCTAATGGCTAGATGTATTCACCTTTCTTCCAAATGTATTTCACATCAATTTTGAAGAATCCCTCCCCTCCCCTCATATTGCAGGTTTTATGACGTTGGCAGCTAAGATAATCTAATGATAAATTTGCCGATTTTTCAACTTGCAGCACCAGCTCCCTAGGAATTCGGTTCGGGAACGTGATACACAATGACCGAAACTTTAGATGGAAATCAAACATTCTCAGTCGAAGAAATCTAAACAAGATTCAAAGCAAAGAATACTAGCCCCAGAATCATAATTTCCAATTATGACAATAACATTACTGCTCCTTACCTAGAGTGCCTCTTGGTTCGTTAATTAAACCCCAGTGAATGCTACCACCAAAAAAAGGTGAGAAGACAAGAATGTGGCCATTGGGAACGTGCCCCCCACATTTTCAAAAACTTTATAATTCCAATGGTTATGCACTAACTTCCATATAATCCACCTTCCTTCAAGTTATAGTCCCCCCCCCCCAAAGGAATCCTACATGTAGTCTCCCCAGAAGGTTGGTTACCTGGAGGAGATACAATGGTTGTAAAAACGACTGCCAAGACTGGGGGCTAGACTTTGTTACCGTATATCATTAGCTTAAAATTTTCCAAAAAGAACTAATTAGGTTTTGCTTTTTTTTTTTTACCGTCACAAATTTCACCCAGCAACAACAGATAAATGCAAACAACGGGCAAAAAATGCAGGGTTATCTGCAGACTTTTTACTAGATTAAGGGAAATTTACTAGATCCTCTAAATTAACTGGTTTTTTTTTACTAGATCTAGTAAAATCCTACTGACGGTGGCAACCTTGGTTATCTGGCTTCCGTTTCTGACATACGCTTACAGATTATTGTAACTGGCTCACAAAGATGTCATGAATGATGTCAGAAAAATAAACCCATGAAATTAAAGCACACTTTATAACACATATGTAAAGGACAATAGTCTTTCTTTTTGTCTTCACTGGAAACAGGCCTTTGTTATAGAGGGGACCATTTGTCTTTTAAAAAACGAAAAGCTGCTAACACAACAAATACAGAAATTTATACTGGCCCATTACAGGTGTTTAGGCGTAAAAACTAACATGCCCGAAAATTTTGTGCGCGCACCTCCGCTTATAAGTCTTTTATTAACGATTTTTCAAATCATTCAATTCTTGGCTTTGATTTGTTTCATTTTTTTTTATTATTTTTAAATGCAAAAATTAATTTGTGACTAAGCTACTACACCGCAACCTTGTCTAAAAACTCGGGAAACATGCCAATTCCATTGCAGTCGCCTGATTGTCTGCTGTGTTGAAACATTTTTATTGTCAAGAGAAAAATATGTGTATGGCATATTGTGTTTTTCCGTTCATGTGAAGAAAAGGATGCAATTTGATAATTTATCATTAAACTGACCTAGAACATTAGAATTCATTTTTGAATAGTTTTAAAGTTTGAAATTTCGAAGAAAATTTTTCGTCAAACGTGTAGTCAAAAGAATAACTTGAGAACATTCCAAAATGTGATGCCAGACTGTCCTGGCGGATTTAGACTGATAGTACAGCTGGAGAAGAAATAAAAATAACTTTTGATAACTATTATTTTAATACTTTACAAGACTTGACAAAGAAAATATAGGTCGACCAATAAAATTCTGAAAAATCAACAAATATATTTTTGCAATGCCATATATTTTTGCAATGCCATATTCCTCATTAAAAATTCGGTACTTATGCATTATGCGGGCACCGTTATATACTGTATGTGGAATGTCAAACGGGAAATGCTACAGTCACCCGACAAAACCCGTCAAACGACAATTTGCAAGACCTAAATTGATTGCAAAGCGTTGTTTCTCATGGAAAATAAATATTTAAACGATTGTTTTTGGGGTTTAGGGGGGGGAGAAGGTGACTAGGTTAGGTTACGCATGTAATATATGCTATGATTTACACACCCCAACCCCAACCCCCAAACCCCCTAATGTGCATATATATGGCCCAAATTTGTTTCTAAACTATTATATATTCATCCTATTTTATTTTATTTCATTAGCATTAACCAAACTTGAGTTCTTTCGCAGTGCCCGCATAATGCATAAGTACCGAAAATTCATCCACCCGCACCCCAACATTATTGCGCTATGATCAGTTAATCATATAGGCGTCATGAAATTTTAATTTCGTTTTCATAAAAGGTTGTGAAAAATTATTTAAGTTCACACAGTCCAGCTTCTAAAAAAGATAAGTGATTACAAAACTTAGAAAAAAAGACAATACTGATCTGTTAATCAGACTTTGGTGTGTCAATCAAGTTAGTATTATCCTACATTTCAATTTCATACCAACATTTCATACTAATATTCCAATTTCATACCAGCTTATTTCGTGGTCAGCTTATAAAAATTCTATACGATTAAAGTTGGATTTTTTTTTTGTTACAATGGTCAGTGAATCATGCTAGGAATTCTCGCCGTGGCTGGGGGATTGTCCAATATGATCAAATTTTTCACTTCAATTCGGCTTTTTTTGCTTATATTTACGCAGCTCGGAGGGCGCTATTATTAATTTTCCTTGACCACCACCAACCTTAGGAACGGCTCTGGATTTGGGAATCGTAATTCAAAAGAGATTATGGAACATGAGCGCCCATATGGGGGGGGGGGGGGGGC
>JAQQPU010010914.1:18557-29073 GCA_029168905.1 Artemia sp. Kazakhstan ARC1039 | reverse complement strand
AAAAAAAAAACCTACTAATCAACTTACAGATGAATGACCACGGAACTTTCTCTAATCGACTGACACACAAAAAATCGATTCCTCTCGGCAATAAAAAATCAATGAAACAAGACGTGCTGGTTTGGCTTTATCACCAAAAAGACATTGAACTTTGAAATCGCGTAAATCTCTTGGCAAAGAGTGTGATGACCTGTTTACCTACTAAAGAACCTGTTTGGTACAGGGGCGTCCTAGAAATGGAATCTCTTACCCTACTGATATTACACACGCTTTCTTTTCCAGTTCTTACAGCATTGAAAATAAAAAAAAAATACGGTGAAATAAATTCTTGAACTGATGGATCTTTCAACAATAAATATCATTATACATCAAATATTCAATTTGATGTTGTTTATTTCCAAGACTGTTCAAGACGCATATAGTTTTCAGTGAAGCGCCAATGACGCAGTAGGTTTTAGAATTTTACAGTGAGAAAAGGAAGTGATACACAAACTCTTGTATGTAGTAATTTTTGTTCGTTTCAAGCTTCATTTGCATATTCAATTTAAGCTTCACTTGCTTTAAGTTTTATTTATTAATTTACATTAATATCTATTGTATGTTTGTTGGCATTGAATTTTTATTTAATTTCTGTAATCGAGTTGGGGGGACGCTATATGCCCTCCAATCACTTTTGACTATTAAAATGTGAATTACAACTTTTAATTTTCCAGTTAAATGAACCCTCTATGAAGTTTATACGAGCATTCCTTCCATAAGAACCAAATATACCCCATGGCACAACTTAAAACGCCTATTCCCGGGCCCAAGGGGGCTGCATCGACGCTGGAGTTTTTTGTTATCTGAGCTTTGAACTATTTCTAACAAAATGTCTATCTCAAAATTTTTCTTTCATTCGTTTACGGCGTGGAGGGGGGGTCTATTTGCCCTCAGATCTTTTTTTACTCTTAAAAAGAGAACAAGAACTTACAGCATCCAATCAACTGAGCCATCTATGAAGTTTAGACGAGCATCCCTTTCATAAGAACGATACATGCCCTTAGGACATAACTTAGAACGACTTCCTCTGGGCCCTGGGGGGTTGTATTGACACCGGAGTTTTTTTATCTGACCTTTGAAATATTTTTAACCAAATTTCTATTTCAAAATTTTCATCAGATTGGTTTGGAAAAAGAAGGCTTGCTGAGGGGGGGGGGAGAGACTAGCTGCCCTCGGATCTCTTTTAACTCTTAAAAAGTGAACTAGAACTTTCAATTTCCAAGCAAATGAGCCCTCTTTGAAGTTAATACGAGTATCGTTTCCATAAGACCCGAATATGCCCCCAGGACATAACTTACAACCTCTGCCCCCGGGTTCTGGAGGATTGTGTCCACACCGGAATTTTTGTTATATGATGTTTGAACTATTTTTAACAAAATTGTTATCTGAAAGTTTTTATCGGATGCATTTGGGAAAAAAGGGTTTGGGGGGAGGGAAGATGGCGTGGAAGGGGTGTTAGTTGCCTTCCAATTACTTTTGACCCTTAAAAAGGGCACTAGAACTCTCGATTTGCAATCAAATGAGCCCCCTTTGAAGTTTCTACGACGACTCCTATCTGGGGGGGGGGAGTAATAATAATAACAATAACAATAATAAATGATAATAATAATAATAATAATAATAACAATAATAATAATAATGATGATAAAACATGGGAGCCGTATGGCCTTTTCTATAGGCAATGCTATAGCGTTGCCTCTGATATTTGAATATTTTTTTTCCAACTTGAAACAATGTAAACTGATCAACTATCTATGTCGAAGTGGAACTGAGATACTAAGTAACTCACCATCAAACTGGTATATCAATGATCACGTGATGAATACTTTGTGCCTGGTCGCTTGTATCTAAAGGCCCTTTTCACCGAAAAATAACAGCCGGAAATTCTGAAATTTTTTTTTATCGCCCCCGAAGTACGATAAGACGATATGGTGGTACAGTCCACTTGGAAAGTTATGATAGGCTTGTCTTAGGAATGGTGGGCTAGGGATGTCTTAGGAATGGTGGAATAGGGCTGGCTTATGACCTATTAATAAAATACTACTTAGGGCTTAAATTTACCCCTCTAACGAAATTAAGTGTAATTTGAGAAGAAAATATTATTCAAATGTGCACTTGTCAACTGGGGGTGCGTAGTAGCGTCTCAAAGAAATGTTGCATTTTCATTAATAGCTCTCAAAACTACCTGAAAATGGCTTAAATTTACCTCTAATAACAACTCAGTCCCTGGATATGATTGCTAGGATCCCCATCTTTCTGGAATTCATGCATGTCTTTGTTTATATTTCATCCTTTTATAAGTGTTTTTTTCATGTGTTGTTTTTCGCTTGTCGTGATTTTAAGTGCGTTTTCTGTGGTTTCAGGATTTTATAGTGTCTTTTTTATATCAATATATTTCGTATATACAAAACTCTGTGTACTTTTAGAATAATTGATCTAGGATACAGCTTCAATATGCAAACATTTACGTAATGGAATATCTAAAGACCTAAATTACCTAAAACCTGCAGTGTAACTTAAATTGTCTAGTTCTCATTAATGTGGAAAAGTGGCAGGTGTATTTAATAATGTAAAGGTAAATAGGAGTGGGGACGCTATTGCTCTGATGCGGAAAGGCTTGGAAAAAATTTAATCAATTGGAACATTGGGGTTCTTATTGCGTGGAATTAGTTTATTCCTATAATGTATACCTCGGAACAGAAAAAAGGTCTTGAAAAAAGGTCTTGGAAAAATGTCTTAATAAAATTCCCCTGCTTTATGCTGTCATTACGCAAGACCCACGTGTGTGCCGTGAATTGTTAAAAATGAGTGTCCCCCACGGGTTCCTAAGAAACAGGCCACGTTAGAACTTTTTCATCAGTAAACATTTCCTATTACGTAAGAACTACGTAAAAAATGTTGAAAAACGCTTTGGAAATAAAAAAGTCCTGAAACATGTTGAAATATTTTGAAGAAAAATATCTTAGAAAAAGTCATGAGACGCCTTGAAGCGTCTTGAACAGAAATACCTTAAAATGTCTCGAAACCTCTTGAAAACTCATTAGAAAAATGTCTTAATAAAATTTCTCTGCTTTGCGCCGCTATTATATAACACTCATAGGTGCGCTCCAATTACGTAACACCCGCGTGTGCGCAGTCATTAAGTTATACCTCAATAAATCTACTAGGTCAAATAAGATTGCCCTAGCTAAATCTGTCAAGTCACGCATGGCCCCACCTCCAATTACGTAGCAACCGTATGTAAACTTTGACTTAACTAACACCTGCGTATCTTAGTTTCACCTTATTTCTTAACTAACACCTGCTCCTATGACCGGCCGGGACCGTTTAAAGCAGGGATGTTGCAGAATACAGGAGTGTTTCTTCCCAAAAGTAAACTATCCCTAAAACCTGCGGATCATTTAAAACAGGGCCCGTATAAAGTCCAGGGATGTGTCTTCACAAATGTAAACACCTCTATGACGTAAAACATGCACCTCATAGTCCCCTATTATTTAGCTGTACACGTTCACTGTAGTATTGCACAGGTGCGGGTAATAGCGTCTTGAGGGAGAAGAAGCTCCATTTATACACCCCCTATCTGACTGTTTAAAATTGGAACCCCCACACTACTGGTTTTTGAAGGTTTGAGTCCATTATGACTGACATAGTTGATTTTTTTCGATCTCAACCGTAACCCACGAGTCACGGTTGTTTCATCAGGTCATTTGGGCTTTAGCTACGGAATTTCAATTATATTGCATAGTTTATATCTATTTTATAATGTATCTTTTGCTTGATACCGCTTATCAGTTTTTGTTTATTTTATTCGAGATAGTGGTGTCCCAGTTCAATTTTACTGTCGCCCGAGTGAGCAAGTATTGAATACGTTCCTGTAAGCAACAAAGATTTTAAACTGATTATCAAGAAGAATACAATATCCTAATCTTCCGAGAATTTTTTCTTCAGCTCTCCAATAGGCGGAAAACAGAATCACATTCTGTCCCGACAAATAGTGTAGTCGTCTTATTCCTGTTGATTAGTATAAAGTACAATTATAAGGATGTTTCCACCTTATTTAATGTTGCCGCAAGTTCAGTATAACTGATAAAAATAGACGAAAACAAATTATGTATCAATTTTTCCCCGGCTGCCAAATAGATCATAAACAAATATGAATTTGGCTAATGAATTTTCAGGAGAAATGTGGGTTTTTAAGGCCTAAGGGGATTCTGAACTAAAAATATCCATTTTTAGGTAGAATCTCTTGAAAACGAGAGGTGATGTCCTTGCTACCCATACTGCTTTCGAGTGTCATGCCAAGCCTACGTACCTTCAGTTAAACGTGAACTTCGGTGTTTGTAAGTAAACCAAGCAAAATCCTAGTTACTAGACGTCCTACAATTTGATGGGTATTTTAGGAGGTTAAACCTACTATATAAGTGTTTGTTCTTAAGGCGGTTCCAGCTGGTGTAGCCCCTCTGTAATGTGTGAGCATTAATACCATAAAATAGTTCACGCTGGAATTCAAGCTTGTGATTTACTTTGTGCGTATAGTAGGAAATAATTGAATGGTCTTTCTATGTTGAACCATTTTATCCAAAATCTACGTGTTTTTCTTACGTTTGCCAGTTAGTATAGCTTTCTCCACAATCAGACGGTTGCATATTGCCCTTGCTATTACCGACACTATCGAATAACCCTTTTTTGTGAGATCTTCTGATATTCTTTGGTCAACCAACTATGTCAACCTTGTCAGTGGCTCCCTAACTAGACAGATAAGCCTAAGACGTAAAAAAGATATAACAAAATCACTTACTCACTATAGTGCACGTGCCAGTCATCCTTATTAACATCCAAGATTTTGTTTTTGTGAACCTCAAGCTTCTCGATAGCAATATTGTACTCAGCTTCAATATTGACAAAATCATCTGCTACCTCAGAATCTGCTTCTTCTTGTATAAACTTTGTTCCATAAGATTTCCTGTAAAAATTGAATATGTTTTAAAAAGAAGATATGATATTCTCGAATATTCTCCCAATTAGAGGAGAAGAACCCAGCTTCACTTAAAAAGTAATACTCTGTCTAAAAATAAGTTTTTCATTGTCTTCGATTTTTCCAGTTTGAAAATGTTCACTGAAGTAATTCCCAAATTATGTTTCTTAGACTACAACTCGGGCATATGACCTAAATGTACAGTTTCAAGACAAATAGACTTTGACTGAAGACACAAACTAGGTGGGTTCAAAAAGAAAATTACTTTAAAACACAATAACAAAAAAAATGAAATTAAGATTGTCCAATTTATCTAAAGATAGCCTACTGTAATGGTGCAAGCCCATGTAGATGAAAAAAATATATATCTATTTTTTTGTTTTATTTCATTTGTAAAAGTTATTTGAGACACTTTGTAACTCTCATTTTTTTGGTGTAGGGTAATACAACTTGGATAGATCTTTTCACACGAAAATTTAATAATTATTAAATCCAATGCCCAAATCCTTCATTGCACTCTCTGACATCCTATCTTCTTTCCTGCAGTTGCAAGACCTTCGAGAAGCACATCCACGTCCCAAATAGCCAGTCCTTATCTCTTTGGCTGGTCTCTTTGAAACGCTTACTTAATTTTCTAGATTATAGAAGGCACCCTTAGTTGGTCAAAAATGAAAAATTACCAGATTTTAATTCACCTGTTTTTGAACCTTATAAAACATTTTGAGGGGAAACTGTATGGACTTTTTGAGGTAATTTGAATGTATTTTGCATTTTCTGTTTGTTATAAAAGTTTCAAATTAAGAAGTGTTTTCATTATCATAAGTACTTCTACCTTTTCAATTTTTTGAGTTGATCTAATAAATAGCTGATTTATTTTTGCAGAAAATAGGATGATACAGATCATAATTCTAATAAGAATTCAAAGAGTCAGTACTGGGGGCAAAATTACTTCCACAAGGCCCATATCAGATTCCCATAGGATTCCACCGCTGCCCTTATTTTACACCGGACAGTACCTCTGGAATACAACCGGTCCCTGTTTCTTACGGCAAGCAGGTGTTTGTTACGTCATAGGGAGGAGATTAAGAGATCCAAGTGAATATTGCGTAGTGGCAGTGCACATCTCACGTAATGACAGCGCACATCTTATGCAATGTCAAGGTACACATCACTGTCACATAATCCTTTTTTGAGATTTAATTTTTTGTCGAAACATACAACGCGTTTTTTTTTCTTTCAAACCATTCATTCAACATAACACTTATGTTTCTTTCGATGCATTTTTTCTCATTAGACCATTATATTGTAATGATTTTTGCACTCGTTACGACTCGAAAGACCATTTACATGCAATGGAACAACGCATTAATCATCTGGACCAGCAGGCTATTTCTAAAATCCTGTATTCCAAAATACTTTCTACATGATAACCCATTACAAGACAATAAGAATCTCCAACCAATAAGGCTAATGAAACATCATCAGTTTTCACAATAGTCTTCGTGCCAACTTCTGATAATAACACTATTTTCGTGCATTTGTCTTCTAACCGTTTCATGCCACAGTTAAAACGCTTAGAAATTCATCACATATCTTCTACTGGTCTTGCACATTCGATCCCCTGTTTCCGTTTTCGTAAGAGTGTGACGGATGTTTATTGATATTTTGAAAAGATGCATCGTTTGTGGAACCATATTAAGAGCTTTTAACGAAAATACCAGAAATGAGGCATTTATTTCAACCGTACAAAACCTACCAGACAGTTTTCTGGCCCAATAGTTGTATGGAATACTGGACCCGAGATTTAATGTCCTAAAAAGACCTCGTACTACTGAAATAAGACGTCAATAGCATCTAATAGAAGCAAGGTTATGAGGATCTTTTCAAAAATACCAATTATACCCTCAATAATTTCAAAATTCATTGTACAAAACATAGGAAAATGTCAGCAGCCATAGAGTACCTTTGAAACAGCCGAACAAATAAAAAATAAATAAATATCTGATGTTATAACTTTTATCAAGACCCCTTGCACCCTTTGAGGGTGTTTTCTCCTTTTTCTAATTTGCTTCCATAGAATAGAAAACTTTTTTTTAATATGAGACAAGGGTGTATCCTTCTAATGCTCAAAAATACTGTTTGAAAATATATAACAAACTATGTAGTGTCGATGAGTAGCCATAGAGTACCGGTAATACAGCCGCATAAATATAAAATATAATTGAAAAAATTTAAAAATTTCCATCCCAAAAATTCCAAGTCAGAAAAAAAAGAAAAGCTTTACTAATAATAGTATTTTTTCTAATAGTAAAATTCACGACTAACATATCTATATCATTCTTCTTTTTTGTACTACGAAAATATTAAAGGTGATTTTTTGTTTTAAGCATATTTCATGTCATTCTAAGACATCCGAAAAAGTTTAAAAAATATTCTATAATAAAAAAAATAGAAAAAACAAAAATTAAAAAAAAGTTAAAAAAATGGGAGGGGGTTAAAAAGTTGTGGGGGTATTTGAGGCTGGGGTAGGGGGAGGAAACCCTTGGAGTTCAAGGTCCTTGGTGGCTAGGGTCCTTTATGGTTGGGGAACTTGATGGTTAAAATCCATAATCACCTCACTACTTGATTTCTAAGGGTTTCTAAGGATTGTTTTGGATTTCTGTATTAAAATTCTTTTCTCGGCACCTACGTGTTTATTATTTTCAAATTTATCCATACTCCAATGCTAAACAGTATTTTTTATTGTCGAAACTCCACACGCGGTACTTGGGTATTATACACAACACAGCAAAGAAGTGAAGCTAGGTCAATCAAATTTTGAATTATTTTCACGGTATTGTGAAATATTCATAGTGTTCACTCAAAGAAATGTGGCATTTTTATTAGAAGCTCTCAAACTATCTTAATAGGGATAAAATTTAACTCTTATAACATCCCCCTCTGGAATTGCCTGCTAGGACCTTCGCCTTTCTATAATGCAGGGTTATTTTTCCCTATATGAAGATCCTTTTTAAGCCTTTATTTCGCTGTTTGTTTTCCGTTTGTCTTGATTTTTAACTGCTTTTTTCTCTGCTTTAATAATCTTGTAAATTTTCTAAATGAATGAAAATTTTATTAACAAAAGTCTGTGTTTTTAGGATTTATTGTTTATGACGAATCTCCGGTTTTTAAAAGAAACGTAAAGAACTCCATTAAGCCAAAATGAGCAAAAAATCAAATCAAATAATCTACCAAGCGCAAAACTACCACAAATCAGCATCGATAAATAAATGGCACCCAAAACATACAGAAATTACAATAAATAAACTAGCCAGACTTAAAACAAGCAAAACTTAATAAGAGTAGGGCTCAAAAGCTTTATGCCTTCCTAGGGGCACAGCATAAATTTGCAGCCTACTGAACTGCAAAACAAAGTGAAAATAGGCCCAGACTCTAAAACTCTAGATGGTTTGCGTCTTCAGACAAAATCCCCAGTTTTCAAAGAAAAGTAAAGAACTCAATTAAATCAAATCGAGTAAAAATCAAATAAAATAATCTACCATGCGTAAAATACTGTACTACTGAAGTAAGACGACTTGCAAAAAGTTAGGATCATTTAGGTTCACTTTTCGTGGCGCGCCACACCAAGTGAACCTAAATGAAGCTAACTTTCTGCATGTCTCTCCCACTATTTCCTTCTGTGTGATAGGATGTGCTGCCATCTATAAATAGAGGTGAAAATATGGCAGCAGCTTTGGTAGTGAAAAGGTGTATAGAAACAAAAATATAACAAACTACTAAAGTAAGACGTAAATAGTATCGAATAAAAGCAAGCTTATGAGGATCTTTTCAAAAATACTGGTTATACCTCCAACAATTTCAAAAGTCATTGTACAAAACATACAAAAAAAAAACAGAAATAAAACAAACTACTGAAGTAAGACGTCAGTAGTATAGAATAAAGCAAGCTTATGAGGATCTTTTCAGAAATGCTGATTATACCTTCAATAATATCAAAAGTCACTGTACAAAACATAGAAAATTAAAAACAGAAATGAAACAAAATATTGATGTAAGACGTCAATAGTATCGAATAAAAGTAAGCTTATGAGGATCTTTTCAAAAATACTGATTATAACTTCAACAATTTCAAAAATATTTTTACAAAACATAGAAAAATAAAAACAAAAATGAAACAAACTGCTGACGTCCAACGTCAATAACAAAATAGGACGAACAAAAGCAAGCTTATGAGGATTTTTTCAAAAGTACTGATTATATCTCCAATAATTTCAAAATTTTATTGTACAATACCTAGAGAAATAAAGATAAAAATAAAACAATCTACTGAAGTAATATGTCAATAGTATCGAGTAAAAGCAAGGTTACGAGGATCTTTTCAAAAATACTGATCAAACCTTCAATAATTTCAAAAGCTAATGTATAAAACATAGAAAAATAAAAACAGAAATAAAACAAACTACTGAAGAAACGTCAATAGTATCAAATAAAAGCAAGTTTTTGTAGATCTTTTCAAAAATACTAATTGTACCTTCAATAGTTTCAAAAGTCATCGTACAAAACGGAAAAATAAAAAAAGAAATAAAACAAACTACTGAAGTAAGACGTCAATAAGTATCGAATAAAAGCAAGCTTATTAGGATCTTTTCAGAAATACTGACTACATCTTAAATAATTTCAAAACTCATTGTACAAAATATAAAAAACAAAAACAGAAATAAAACAGACTTCTTAAGTAAGAGGTTAATAGTATAAAATAAAAACAAACTTACGAGGATCTTTTTAAAAATGCTGATTATACCTTCAATAATTTTAAAAGTCTTTGTATGAAACATAGAAAAATAAAACAGAAATAAAACAAACTACTAAATTAAGACGTTAATATTATCTTACAAAAGAACGCTTATGAGGATCTTTTCAAAAATACTGATTATACCTTCAATAATTTCAAAAGTCCTTACACGAAACATAGAAAAATAAAAACAGAAATAAAACCAACTACAGAAGTAAGACGTCAATAGTATCTAATAAAAGCAAACTTATGAGGATCTCTTCAAAAATACTGATTATACTTTCAATTATTTCAAAATTCCTTGTACGAACTGTAAGTAAGGAGCGACCCGGCTCAATGGTAAAGGGGTTTTTGGTACCAATAGATACATCAGTAGAATAAGCTTTCAATGATGATTTTAAATATATACCTTTCATCAAGTTTAGTGCTACCCATCAAAAGTTACGCGCTTGAGAAAATTTGGCTAATTTTCAAAAAAAGAGGGAAAGACCCCCTAAAAGTTATAGAACCTTAATGAAAATCACACCATCATATTCAACGTATCAGAGAACCCTACTGTAGAGGTTTCAAGTTCCTATCTACAAAAATGTAGAATTTTGTATTTTTTGCCAGAAGAAAGATCACGGATGCGTGTTTATTTGTTTTTTTTCCCCAGGGGTGATCGTATCGACCCAATGGTCCTAAAATATCGTAGGAGGGCTCATTAGAAC
>JAQQPU010010913.1:15579-28023 GCA_029168905.1 Artemia sp. Kazakhstan ARC1039 | reverse complement strand
TTTTTTTTTTTTTTTTTTTTTTTTTTTTTTTTTTTTTTTTTTTTTAATAGCACGGAGTCAAACTCCAAGTCAGAACCAAGCAAATTTAAAATGAGCAGAATTCATTAGTTCAAATAAGTAATTAAATTATTTTCTTTAACCTTTATCTAACTCTGCTATGATAACTCAACCGCAAACCCCTCAAAAGACGGAATAAAAACAATTAAAAGAAACTGAAATATAAAAATAAATACTATAGAGTAATTCACACCATATATTCTATGTGTATTCTGGAATTTAGGTAGAATACTCTAGACTCTAGAGGTTAGGTTACGTATTTAATATATGCTATGCTTTACCCCCCCCTCCTAATGTGTAAATATATAGCCAGGGGCGGATCCAGGATTTTATTTATGGGGGGGGGCAAAATAGGCTGATCCGATAAAAAAAAATGGGGGGGGGGGGAAATAGGTTGATCCGATAACCTTGCGTTAGGAGCAAGTTTAATTGACGCAAACCTGAGTTAATTAACTAATTTACACTACTTCAGACTACGCTAGGGGGCGCGCGCCCCCCTACCCCTAGGATCCGCCATTGCATATAGCCCAAATTTGTTTCTAAACTATCATATTTTCATTCTTTTTTGTTTTATTTCATTAGCATTAACGAAACTGCACTTCTCGCGTGTTTGCCAAATTCTACACAAGTACCTCCCATCTTTTCTTTATTCTTTTTATTTGTCTTGCTTTCCCTTTGGCTGCTCTATTTTACACGTGGGGGATTCTTACCCTTCCTCATTTTAGTTTACTAGAATTTTAGGGTTCATCTATTGTATTATAAATTAAGGTTCATTGACGTTTGTAGCATATGGTACTTTGTAAACACTACCCGGCTTTTTTGGGCTATAACCGTTTTGATTGAAAATTTACAAGAAATCGTGTGCGTGTATTCAGTATGATGAGCAGGTAGGCAAATTATTAGTTTTATTTCTTTGGCTATCTCAGTGTTTAAATCTTTTCTTCTGATTCTCTAGCAAATCAGTCGGGTCGTAAGATTAACCATCCGATCGTATAGCAAAAGGCTGCTGATACCATCTTATGGTACATTCTAAACGATAGGACTGTAGAATATTTAACGTACATGCAATCCAGTCGTAAATGTTAACTTATAATGTCAACCTCACGCACCCTGATTTCTATCCCCCCCCCGGAGGCCCATAACACATTTTTTGTGAATGAAATGGATCCGATCATGCTCACAATGTATTGTATATAGTACATAAATGATATAGGTATCTCGGGCGTGTCCCCACGATAAAATAAACCCGCATCCAAGAATAGTAGTAGAAAGGTGTGGCCTGGGAGGCTGCAGACTCCGTCGTAGTATCTAAAGCATTCTTCAGGAGCAAATAACCCACCTGACAAGTTCACTAAGCCCAACTGACACCTGTAAGGAAAACACCTGGCTCCCCGCTGCATAAAAAGTTTATTTCTTATAAAGATTGTCTCTTTAACCAATGATTTTATGTTCAAATTTGTTCAGTAAAATAAAGTGTTATTTTACTGCATGAAAACATAGCACGGAGGCCGCATCAAGGGTTCTGGCGGCGCCCCAATAAAAAATGCCTCAATAGTATGAATATTAAGATTTTACTAATGATTTCCCCTCCAAATTGCCTTCCCCTACATATTTTTATTAATACAGAATTTATATTTTATTTCGTGGCTGATTTTTCCATTTTTCAAGTCTATTTTTTCTTTCGATTCTGTCCAATGTAATTTTATTTAAACACTAATGAAAGCTAAAATTACCCACAAGCACAAAGGGTCTATGCACACACCTTCTGCAATCTGTTCAGCTCTTACTAAAATATATATATTTTAATGTCTTTCGGTATTGCCTTACGTGTTATACAGAAAGTGAATCATGACATCCAAGATTTATCAGTTTACACCTTTCCAAGCGACACCTCATTCTGTTACATTAAGAATTTCTTTTAGAGGTATCAGAGATGTCTTTAAAATAACGTTTTATCTCATGTCACTGAGTTTCGCTTTTAAGTAATGTTGACCGATGACCCTGATTAAAAAAGACATATTATTTCATAGGATAACTTTAAGGTAAACTAGACATCTCTAGTTAATGTTTAATTCTTTTGTATAACAGCTTTTTTTTAAGTTCAGTGATCTCTGTTATTTCCCTTTTTTTAAATCGTTGAATGGTATAAGAGAAAAAGAATTTACACAGTTTCGGAATCCTTATTTTTAGCGCGCTATTCTAAGGCTACACCAAAAAAACAATACTATTTCGGTAAGTTCTCCTATGGCAACCAAAAATCAGACTACTCATTGTTCAAAAGTGCAATATAGGTAACACGACAGCAGCTACCTAATTTTTTCTTTTGAAACCATTGTTTGCTCACATATAAAATTTTTGAATATGCTGCTAAGCTATTATGTTGCTGCTTCATTTTGCAGATCTGTAGGTTATTTCATTGCTTGATTTTTATGGCAGCATTTTATTTTCGTTTGATTTTCTAATTGTAGTTGAGTCCTTATCATTAACACCAAATTGAAGAAAGACTAAAAGTTGCTTTAATGAACATAAGGAACTAAAAAAAAAACTGGTACTACGGATTTAAAACCGAAATGATTTTCTATCTACTGAAAAATAATATTTCTTAGATAATATTGTAAAACGAGTTTCAAATTCAAGATTGGAATTTGTATTTTTTTCATTTTTCCAATATCTTCTCTTTGATGAAACATAATTTTACTACAAAATAAACTGCCCTAAAAAGAGCACATCAATCAGTTTCAACTTCATATTATCAATTTTATCCTAGTTATTTGCCTTAAAAATTAATGATTTTAGACTAATGACTGCACAAAAATGCCAACTCAATCTTTTTGGTAACTTGCTTAGCATTCGTTTTCTTGACGATCGTACAGTTCTTGAAGTTGCTAAAAGCAGAGAAGAATCTAGAATTTGAACTTCATATTATTTAGTTTTATCCTAGTTATTTGTCTTGAAAACTTATTGTTTTAGGCTAATGACTGCGTAAAAATGCCAACTCATCTTTTTGGCAACTTGCTTAGCATTTCTTCTTCTTGACGATCGTACGGTTCTTGAAGTTGCTAAAAGCAGAGAAGAATCTAGAATTTCAACTTCATATTTTTCAATTTTATCCTAATTATTTGTCTTAACAATTAATGATTTTAGGCTAATGGCTGCGAAAAAATGCCAACTCATCTTTTTGGCAACTTGCTTAGCGTTTCTTCTTCTTGACGATTGTACAATTCTTGAAGTTGTTAAAAGCAGAGAAGAATCTAGAAGGTAAATAAGTCTTAATACACTGTCAGTTAACTATTTCCAAAAGGTTCGCTATCAGTTTTATGTTTTAGGTAAATTCCATAACTATTAATCCGTTTTTGTGTTTTTGTCATTTTCTGTAACCTTGTAGCATATCTGCTTAGCATACTTTAAAAAGGCATTTCATTCAAGCCCATTCGAAAGGCTGTAGCACTAATTATAGTGTGGCACAAGAACAAACTAGTGAATTCAAAGAAAACTCACAATCACTGTTCACAAGACCCTTAAAAAGTATGGCTATTGTGTCACCAGTAGACTCCTTAGCTTGTCCAGAAGAGAGTTGACAGTTTTGACCCTAGGGAATCAAGCTGTTCCTTTGAGATCCTAAGGAGACTGATTAGTGAGAGCTCAGATTTATTAAGCTGCCAACTAATTAGATCTTCTAACCAGTGTTTTATTGGCGGTATTTTTTTTATGTATTTTGAAGCGTGTTCATATTTCTCTAATTTCCACATTAGATTTCATTTGGGATCTTAATAACATCAGGCTTTTATAAAAAAAATTCACTTTTTTCAAGGTTGTTGAAAGATTTTGTCTTGATTTTCATTATTGTTGGTAGTCTTTGCAGGCCATCGATATTGCGTAGGTATCAGAGTAAGCTACTGAGACAAGTAAATCAGGACTACTTATTCCCAATCTTGGACAGCAAAAAACCACCGCTTGCTTCACTTTTGAATAAGTATACTAAAAAACCAATGGGCTTGTCTGCCATCCAGATAAGAATAGCTATACACTATAGTTATGGGTTAACAACTGTAGCCTTGAACCTTCAGAAAATAAAACTCGAATCGGGGTTACTTGCTATAGTTGATGTCATGTCTTAGTAAAAGATAGAACTAACGATTAATATTATCCTAGACAGTCAGGTCCGAGTAGGGGCGTACGTAGCGTAAGTATAACCAAGCAGAAATCGTCCTGAAGGAGAATCCCTTAAATTCCGATATAGTAGCGCCCTGGTACCCTCATGTTCAAAAACAATACTAAGAATTCAACTTTTTCTAGTTAGATAAAATGTAACCTAACAGTATTTGCCACTCTGACCAGAAAGTAGGGTAAGAGTACGCAATGAATACAAAAGAAGGGACTCGTTTCTATTCAAATCAAGTCTTTTGTAAAACTAAAACAAAACAACAGCTTTTGGTTTTTTACTTAAACGTCGGTTGCATGGGACAAGTGGTCGATTCGAGATGGACATTGCCGTCAATATAAAAGATGGTTGGAGGAAAAGAAATTAGTGACCTGAAAAATCTTTGACTTTCAGCTGTGCCACCTGGGAAAGGTGGCTCTTAGTTTTGTAATGAAGATTGACATAAGGCATTTACAAAGGCAAAAAGGCAAAGAAAGGTCATTTATCTGATAAATAATTGGTGTCCTACAATACCCAATACTTATCAAGATATACAGTCGATTTGATGGGATAAAATCATCCTTCATTTGTAAACGAGGTAACCATCTTTATCTTTCATATATTATAGTCCTAGAAAGTTATATAAAGCAACATTATATTTTTCGTACAGTTTATTGTTTGATAAGCAATCGTTCAAACAAGTGCTTAAAATTACCTTTACACACTTCCTCTGGAAAACTTCTAACGCATGTTCCTCAACCTGTCAAAACACCCACATTTCAGAGGCAACTTTAACGCTGTCATTAAAGTGGCTTCACTTATCCCAATTTCGCTTCACAGGCTCATCTTTCTTTTCTTCTAAACTTTTATCATCTGCGAAAAAAAAACCACCATGTGTCTTGACAATGCTACTTTTTAGATTTTTAGTGTATCCACCATCCTTGTTAATAAAGTTACCTAGGTAAATAAAGTTATCTATATGGACCATTTGTTCGTCACCCAATTTTACATTTTTCTTCCTCGTTGTGCACCCTCTCCTATTCCTAAGATCCCACTAAATCAATCTTAAGACTCTACATACGGAATATTTTAGGCTAAATAGTCGCCACGTGAAGAATATTTCCAGCTTCAATTTAGAGAAAAGTGTATAATTTGGCCATTATTATTGTTAATGTTATATATTGCAAACGCGTCTTCATACAAAAAAAAAAAATAACAGAGCACTACAAAAAAAGCAAAAGAGCACTATACAACTTCGACATTGTAACTAGTGTAGGAGTTGGTTCCAAGCATGTTTTGAAATCTTTTGGCTGTGTTTTTTTTTTTTAACTTTAACGGCAGTTATAGCAGGATTTGCTATATTAGAACTGTTGATGACCTTTTAACTGTGTATCCAAACTGGATATTTCAGTAGGTATTTTGCGAAACAGAAGAAAGTGGCGCGGATTTTCAATTTATCAGCGTGTGCAAGAATATTCCAGAAGGGCACAATGTAGAAGATTTGGGAGAGAGCAGTAGTGTTGTACAGCGTTGACAGATAGTAGCGTTGACAGATAGCGGCAATTGAAACGAAGCTTAGCAGAGACTGTGGAAGCATATGAAGTGGATATGTGGCGTTTGATGTGTTCTGATAGGAAATGACGAGTGTGAAAAATTGTATTTTCAATGGAAATGTCAAAATAAACAATTTGGTCAGGCGGGCAGATATTTAAATTTCCAAACACAGTTTCATCGAGAAGCGGGCCTTTTCAGTTAAAAAGCACTACGTCACACTTTTCAGCGTTCAATTCGGGATCAGATTTTAAGAATTCTGTTTGCAGTTTTTGCAAACTTTCAGAAATTTTGTCTAAGTCCGGCTGATGTTAAAAATGTCATCAGCATAAGTGACTAGGGAGATATTAAGGCCAGATAAAATGCAGGATATCTGACACTGGTCTCGAACGTCGATGATATAATAATTGAAATAACAAAATGAGGCAATGGTACCTTGCTTGGCTCCTTTTTTAGCTGATACAGGTCTATCCAGTGGCCTTGCCATTCCGTGTCTCTCAAGAGGCATTTTAAGACGGACTCGTAGCTTAGCATACATATCTATTTGAGATCTGATGACAGCCGGACTGACTCCTCATTATTAGCCCTTAAAAGCATGAGGGGTTTGAATCAGGGAATCAAAGTCGTGGCGAGCATCATGACTCGCCAAGGCGAGTGAATTATTTGCAAAATTGAAAAAAAAACGCTTGCAAAACTCTTGCAACAACCACAAGAGTGCAAAATTGTTCAAAGCCAAATTGATGTGGAGGTGTGCAACATTTTTCTTCAAGCGTTTTTATGAGCAAGCTGGTTATTACAATTATGGGTCTGAAAGATGTGCATTAATTGGAAATTTTTCGTTTTTTTTTCAGAATAGGAGAAAGATATCCCACACAGAATGTTGACAGAACCAAACCTTGTGTAAAAATCATCTGCATCAGTAACGTGAGATGTTCTAAAAATGGAGGACCACCATTTTTGAGATGTAGAGCGGGAATTCCATCTATGCCTCTTGACAGCTTTGGATTAAGGCATATAATAGCATCAGCCACGGACGTAGATACTATATTATCAGAATCAGGGAATGCGTGCAACAATTTGTTAGCCTCTTCAACATATTTTTGTTCAAGTTGAGGGTCTGGTGGAGAGATATCGGCCTCATTGAAAGAATACCAATCAGATAAAGGAACATCGACAGCGGAAAAGGAAGTTTTGGGGATCCTTGGACGGAGCGACCGTTATCTTTTATTTCTTGTACTGTCTGTTCTGTGATTTGCTTGCGGTGATTTAGTTTAAGGCACAGCGCTACATTTATATAGCGAGGAAACATCTCATTTTGACGAATTTCTAACAATTTCCTTAAGAAAAATTAACTGAAAGGAAAAACAAATTATATATTATATGATGTATAAAGGAGCTATTTCTTTGAAGAATGTCAACGTAATTTGAAATGCAGTCAAAAACAAAATTCTAGGCTTCGTCATTCCTAGTAACCAGGAATATATGAAAATAGTAAATTGCACTGTTGAGAGGGTGATTGGTATTAGATTGTTTTGGGTGCTAATTTATGACAAGTTATCGGGCTTTTTCTTATCATCCGAAGTGTTTGGGTGGATTATCCCACAATATAAAAGTTTTTGTCACATGAAATTTGGTTACTTTGAACTATTAAAAGGGAGTCAAGTTGAATATATTTATTTATTAAAACAGAGCTAGAGTAAGCCCAGGGCTTTTTTTCAACTATTTCATTGCTTAGGATTTTAACCGATGCAACTTATGTGCTGAATTCAAAAATGTAGTCAATTCAGTCCCAGCACCCGCAGTTCTTATGCAATAGGTTTCAAAATAGGATTTTACCTGATATTTCGAAGTACCCTAAAAGACTTGAAAGTAGAGAAACAAAATCGTGGGTTCTCGAAAAAATCTTATCGTACTTTTGGAATGGTGTAAAAAGTTGCATTTGAGGTGACTTAATTTAGGAAACAGGAGATGAAATTGCTTAAGGAAAGTCGTTTTTTCCCAATAAACAAAATAATCTGTTGTCGTATTTTCTAGATTCAATCCAGTTTTGCAGTCAACATTAGAAAACATAAAAATTCTATGTTTTTCAACTTTTGATAGCAATAACACTAAAGAAGCTATAAGAAACACTTGGGGTAAACGATGTGATTCATTAGTGCTCTTCCCAGATAAAACAGGTTTGTCAGTTATGTTTCTTGCCCAGAGTTATTAAAGGCTTTACATTTTTATATATTTTGTCTTTTAGTTCCTAAAAATATTTTCTTTAAAAACACATAGGAAACTGTCTTTTAGGGTATTTTGAGGTCCTTTTTCACTGATATATCTGAAAAAGTAGATATTCTTTCTTTTATTTCTTCAAATATTTCATGCCTAATGTAAGATGTCTAAAGAAGAAGCTTTGGTCGAAAAAAGCCAGGCTGACTATGCCTGAGCATTTTCTCTGTCTATTTTGTAAAAATTAAAAAAATGGTAAGTTTGAATGCTCTAGGTTTAGGGGAAGGTTTGCGTATAGGAGCTTCAACTTTCTAAGTTGCACAAAAAGCTCACTTCGCGTGTCGTAGCTTTTTGTGTTTTTAAACAGAAGCAAAAGAGACTCCCTCCCAGGGAGTCTTTTGGCATTGCCTCCAAATATGAATTTTTATGTTTTTGGGCTTGCCACTGAAAGAAATCTACATTATACATATTTTTGGGAATATGCAAGATATAGCATACTACTGGAAAAGACATATATTGTACAATTGATGAATTTTTAAAGACTGAAGGTCTAGAATGGAAAAATTGCTGTGGAGTGCAGATGGTGCAAGAGCGATGACGGGCAAAAATATTGGCTTTAAATAATTTTTTAAGCTACTCATTATGACCATATAACTTTTAGTCACTGCCATATTCACCGAGAGGCCCTTGCAGCATAAAAATTAGCACCATAATTGAACCATGTGCTTCAGAATGCTGTTAAGATAATAAATTTTATTAAGAGCCATGCCCTTAACAGTCATTTATTTTCAAATTTTTGTGAGGATATGGATTCCGTCTGTACAACTTTATTATTACATGTAGAAGTAAGATGGTTGTTAAGTAGATTATTATTATTAAAAGGTGGAATTGAAATATTCTTAACCGAACGAAAATGTGAACTTGCTGCTTTTCTTCATAACGATTTATGGCTAACCAAGCTATGTTGTTTGTCGGATATCTTTGCGAAATTAAACGATCTCAACTTGTTTCTTCACGGTTACGCTCCAGGCTTGTATATATTGATTCTCATTGTCGCTTGTCTTCTAGCCGTAGCCTCTTCTTGATGTCACGGCGTCAACATAGGCTTGATACAACCACCCTGAGAAAAATTCAAATTTTTCTCAAAGTTGTGACCTATTTAGATCGTTTTTGTGCCAAGAAATGGCAATGTGCCAGTTTTAAGAAAAAAACTATGTAGCCGATTTTGAGGCCAGGCCCTGGCATGACTACGCGACAGGCTTGTATATATTGATTCTCATTGTCACTTGTCTTCTACTCGCACACAATTTGAGCCTCATCTTGATGTCCTGGCGCCACCATAGGTTCGATACGAACCACCCTGGGAAAAATAAAATTCTTCCTTAAAGTTGTAACCTTTTTAGATCACATTTTGTGGCCAGATGGTCAATATGTCAGTCTTAAAAAAAACACTATGTAGCCGATTTCGTGGCTGGAACCCGGCACTCGGCTTTCGTTGGCGTCGAAGATTGTAATGGTGTTGTTCTTAGAAGTAATATTTCTTGCTTCTTCACTTTCATTTTGGCTCGTTCTGATTTTCATTGTCGCTTGTCTTCTAGCAGCACAATTCTTTGTTCTCCACTTCTTTTTGGGCACGTTCTGATGCTCGCTTTCTCGCCAACCCTTGTAATTTTAGCTGCTGCTTATCTTTTAATCGCACATTTCTTTATTTTTGCTGTTGCATATCTTTTAACCACATATTTCTTTGTTTTTCACTTTCATTTTTTATTCGTTCTACTCCTCGTTGTCGCACTGTCCTGCAACCGAACATTTCTTTGTTTTTCACTTTTGGTTTTGAGTTGTTTTAATTCTTGCTGTTGCTCATCTTCGAACCGGATATTTCTTTGTTCTTCACTTGGGTTTTTGACTCGTTGTAATAGTCACCGACGCAAGTATTCAAATACTATATTTCTTTATTCTTCTTTTTCGTTTATCATTACGTTAGACATTTTTTCAATATCCTTTAGCTTAGCTGCTCGGATTGGTCTTGTCACGCTTGATGGGTTAGGTTGTTCATATTTTCCTCTAGGCATTATAAAATTGCTTAAAACGCTTTTTGTAAATTGACTAATAACACTTGGTATTTTATATTTAGTTCTGTTCCTTTTGTAATTTTACACGCGTCATAGATATAAAAACGATACGTTCACTCACTGGGGGGAGGCGGAAACTATTTAATTTATTCCCTTGAAATGCGCTTATAAATATAACATCATCATGTGATTTTTTTCCAAAATTAAAGCTTCAAACGAATTTTCTCAAACTCGTGATCTATGTGATGTATGTGATGTATAGATCACGAGTTTTGGAAAAAAATCAAATGATGATGGTATGTTTTTAAGCACATACCCAGGGAATAAATTAAATATTTTCTGGAAGTTGTATGCCGGAAAATCCCAGGATGCCAATTTCCCAAAATATTGTGACAAGTTCTGATTCTCGCTGTCGCTTGTAATTCTTGCTGCCGCTTATCTTTTAACCGCAAATTTCTTCTAAGCAGACATTTCTTTGCCCTTCACTTTCAGTTTTGACTCGGTGTAATTGTCGTCGTCGCAAGTACTCTAACCGTATATTTCTTGTTCTTAATTGTCCAGTTTATTCATTTTTCCTCTAGGTATTATGAAACTACTGAAGACTTCTTTTGCAAATAGACTCATTACACTCGGTATTTTATACGTAGCTATGTTTCTTGTGTTGTTTTGCCCATATCAAAGACACTTAAAACGATACAACCACTACCGAGGCAAATATGACGTATGTATGCTCTTGAAATGAGCTCATAAACACGACGTCGCACACGGATTTTTTTTCAACATTAAGGCTCTTAACATTTTTTTTTTCCAACTCATGACCTATATAGCGCGTTTTCTTTGGCCAGAAAGTCCCAGAAAGCAATTGTCCCAAAAAAATATCGGGCATTTTTTGAGAAAAATACATAGGTATACAGTTATTGATCGTTAAAAGAGATTAAAAGAATCAATAGATCAACACCCTAAAGATGGCGTGCAGCAATGCCATAAGGTATATCCATTAGTTCTGTTAGGAAAATGGCTGTAATAACGGTACATTTATTGTAGGCTGTATGTACGCTTAGGAACGAATGAAGTATCGCACCTTAGTATGGCCTCTGACAACTCAGCACTTTTGTTCTGAATTTGCTGTTTCACGGGCCAAAGTACTAGAATTTGATATTTCCCTGCGGTGAGATTTCTTTTGTTACTTAAAAAGAACACTAGAGCTTTAATCTCCTCCAAATGAACCCTCTTTAAGTTCAAAACAGTCACTGCTAAGAAACAAAATTGCATGCATGACCATCCTTCTCTGGAAAAATGAGAAATTTAATACTCTGTAAAGAGTGGCCTTAGGATTATCATATTTGTTGAGTTTCATTGTATAACTTTCGGGAAAATCGTGCCACTTTTTGGAAAATTCAATTTTGTTGTCTTTTATTTTCAAGGTCTCAGATGCTTATGGCTTTTGATGAACACTTTTAAAATTAATCATTTTTGTATTTTTAGAATCATAGATTTGTTGTTGCATTTGTTGTAATCCAAACTTTGTTTTCTAGAGTTTGGGTTTCGATAGATAAGGATCTTTTTTATAGTTTTTCGCTGTGATTTTATTTGATTCAAGGCTGTATTAAATGTCAGGGATGATACCACAAACTCCTTCAACCCCCGTTTTTATATTCAGGTGTAATATTCGTATAACAACACGTCGAGATTGGTATTCCTCCATGTACAACTGTACCAATTCAAATGTTTCTCAGGAGGGAGGGGAGGTCTAAAACATCAAAATGAGTCATTATTTCACGATTTTTAAAGGGAATAAAGAACAAATTATGGGGATGATCTTTAGTGCCTCTCCCCCTTTAGTGAAAGTAAGCATACGAATGTAATATTATACGTTACATTTAATATATTTCTGCAATAAAATTAGAGCTATCATCCTGCAGTGGTTCCTTTGCAGTTGAACCCTCGTGTAACTGAGCCCCAAGCAACTGAACCCCTGTAACTAAACCCTCGTACCTCTAACCCGTCGTGGAAGTGAACCCCCGTGTAATTAATTCTCTGTGTAACTGAACCCCGTGCATCTGAACCCTTGTCAACTGAACCCCCATGTAAGTGAACCCTTGTGCGACTGAAGCTCCACACAACTGACCCCTCGTGCAAATGAACCCAATTTAACTGAACCGTCGCTCAACTGATCCCCTTTACAATTTAACCCCATCTAATTGAAAACCCGTGCAACTGAACTCCTATTCAACTGGACCCAAGTGGCACTCAACCCACGTGCAACTCATCTTCATTTAACCGAACCATCGTGAAACTGAACTGCCATGCAACTCAGCCCTCGTGGAATTCAACTCCATTTAACCGAACTTTCGCTCAACAAATAAATCTGGCTTTAAATGTTTGTGACGTCCGATTTTTTTTTTTTTT
>JAQQPU010010913.1:620-15179 GCA_029168905.1 Artemia sp. Kazakhstan ARC1039 | reverse complement strand
TGTGTGTGTGTGTGTGTGTGTGTGTGTGTGTGTGACAGCAAAAAAGAGCTTTTTTGATGAATGTTTTTGACAGGCATTTATTTCATGGCTTTAACAAACAAACAGTACAGCGATGATAGAACATGTGAAGATTCTTACTTACGTTCAACTCGTGGTATTGCCTTATATTTGTAGAATACTGAAGATATTGCTTTACAGGGTTGATAACCCCTCTCCCATCCTTCAGTCCCCGGTGCAGGGGCTGTTATACAAGTTACCTATTGTTAACACATAGCGTTTTTATTAAGAAAAGAAGGTAGGTTTGATCCTGGGTATCCAAAAAAGCTAAGAGTATTAAGCTCAAACTTTAAGGAAATGTCGAAAACGATGCCAAACTCAATCAATTCATACTTCTGATTGTTCCTTTCTGATTGTGAAAAAGAAATATAAGCGACATCTAAGGATTGGCTGATGGTATTCAGTCCTCACAACGTTCGAGGAATTTTGAGGGTCACCTTTAATTAAATCAAAAGATAGAAAGTGCACCCAGTTTTTCAAAAAGGTGTATCTGCAATATCTAAGATAAGATTTATTCATCATGAAATACACATACAATATTACATTTTACTATTCCCCTAAAGGCTCAATGGGGAAGACAAACGAGTTACTTACTCAGAGAAGAAAAAAAAAATATTATAATAATCATTTACTCACAGAGAGAAGAGCAAAAAGGAGAAGAAAAGAAAATAAAAAAAACGAAAACTATAGAAAACAAAACAAAATAGGTTGAATTGAAAAAATTAATTAAGTATATTAAATAGAGTCCGATAAAATAATAATAGATATACATAAAAAATAAACAAATAAATAATTAAATAAACCCTAAGAGGCCAAATAAGTTTTCACATTTTTTGTTGAACAGCTTTAAAAAGTGGCACTTTCGAGCTGATTCAGGCAACTTATTCCATACAATATGACTCGTCATTAAAGGATTAAAATCTGACCTTACACAAGGAGTAAATGGAACTTGAATATGCATTTTTGTATTGCAAAGATTATAATTATACTGATCAGAGGTAAAAGATGGCGGAACATTTAGAGGCTGGGGAAGGTCACAATGAAGGAAAAAAAGAAAAACATGCATAGGGAAGAATGCATACAGTGACTCGACTTCAAGTAATAGGGTAACTCCTGAACGATAAGTTTCCTGCACTAGGTTTCTAGCTTTGTTGTAAACCTTAAAAAGTGGTTTTAACAGTGAAGGAAAGGTTGACGTCCATAGCACTGAACAGTAATAAACGTAAGATGTATCAAGCAGCGAAAAAGAATTTTCAAAGTTGATCCAGGAAAAGTGTGTCTAAGTTTCCTTAATATATCGAGACTCCTGCATATTTTCATTTTAATCAAATCAATGTGACGTTTGAAATACTGGTTTTTATCAGCAAGAATGCCCAAAAAACGAACATATGGATCTTTAGATCTATGAATTATTCCATTTGATTGGTGAATTTCAGATAACTGGGGATAAACTTGAGAAACGCGTGAAAAATCAAAAATTGTATTTAGAAAAATTTCGGGTAAGATAATTAGCATCAAACTTTAAAACTACTTTCTTAAACAAATTTTCCAAGTTTAATCGAAGCTCTAATTCGCAATTTCCTGAAGTGCCGAGTGTGCTGTCATCAGGAAAAGAAACAAGGTAACAAGGACATCAGATGAAGGTGAATTATAATTGCCACTATGGGCAACGGAAGGCTTAGGATGACAAAGTTTATAGCAATTAATAAGTTTCTGCTTTTTTAATACATAAAAAAGATCATTTACATAAATCACAAATAGCACAGGCCCTAAACCTGATCCTTGTGGAACGCAAAAATTTTCTTGTGAGGGTAAACGGAAAAGTCGACTAACAGAAATTAACCTATCATTCAAATAAGACTGAAACAAATAAAATACATTTCCCCTTTTGCCAAAATGAGAAATATTCGATGGAAGAATTTCGTGGGTTAAGAAATCGAATGCCTTACGGATATCCAGGAATATAGCAGTAGGAATTAATCTCGAATCTAACGTAGAATGTATACAATTCAAAAGGTAACCAAATTGAAAATCAGAAGAAAATTTTTAGATTTTGGAAAAGTAAGGGGACGAGAAAAGCATATCTTTTCAAAGATTTTACTAAATACTGACAAAATTGAAATTGGTCGAAAATTTGCTGGATCATTTCTTGGTCTACCTTTACACAAAAAAATAATCCGAGCACGCTTGAGAGCATCCGGAAAACTCACATTCATCAAGAACAGCTGAGGGTATTAAGCTTAAACTCTCAGGGCATGTTTCAGGGAATGATAAAAATTGGCTGGAGGGTAACCAGTCCCGCTCCCATGCTCTTATTAGCTGCAATCTCCTCAAAAACATCTGATCGAAATTTTGGCATACCCATCTTGATCCAAATAGCCCTGAAGTCGAATAACTATTTTTTCAGGGATGACTTAACCCCCATAATCCCATTTTTTCTGTTTTCCTCAATACCCCAATGTTTTATAGAATTGTTTATTTTAATTTCTGTTCATTTTTGGTTTAATTTATTTTTTAATAAGAATTTCTGGTCATTTTGAGTTTGAATTATTATAGCAATTTATTTCTGCGCGTTTTAAGTTCAATATGACCCTTTACTTTTCTTTGAGTAAATTTTTTCGGAAAATTCTTTTTAGTTAATTTAGATGAAGTACACGGATTATATTAACTAAAAAGTCGTGAATGAGATTTGGCTGCATCGTTTCTTCGGTGAGGGGGAACCCTTAATAACAGACATTAAAAAGAACAATTAAATCTTGATTTAATTGTTTGTGACGTCAGATTTTCTTCTCTTTTTTTACAACACAACAGAGCTTTTTTTATGGATGATCTGGACATGCGTTTATTTCATGTCTTTAAAAAACAAACAATCACAACAAGATAGAACATGTAAAGATTTTGAATTGTGTTTTAACTCATGATATTGTCTGATACTTGTGGAATATTGAAAAATTGAGAACGGGGATTCAGTTAAATGGGTTGAGTTGCAGATGGGATCAGTTACAGGAAGGTTCAGTTGCATGGGGATTCATTTGTAAGGGGGTTCTGTTACACAGGGGTTTAGGTCCACGAAAGCTTGAAGGCTCAGTTATAAGGGTTCAGTTACAAGAGTGTTCAGTTACTCCCTCACCTCTTGCAGCACCATATTACAGATTAAGACAAAAAAATATTCAGTGAAACGAGGAGAGATTATGAATTAGTGATGAATTAGATCTGCCTACCGCCATAAGCCCTTCTTCTGTATTTATCTGAAGGCTCACTGAAAATTAGAAGACTTCGGATGAAAATTTGACCAAATGTCCTTGCCAAGGGTTATTCTTCTGTTTTCTTATTTCCCTGTTTCAGTGATAACCGCTTTTGGTGTACTCTCCAGTGACCTTCTACTCTGTATTTCAAAAGAGGATTATGGTGGTAAGATAAATTACGGCTTGGCTGCTGTTACACAAGGTATTCTGATACAAAATGGTGTTCGGCCAACTTTGGTCCGGAGCCAGCCTAAGTTTAGTTATAATCTATTCCTTTCAGGACTCTTTGACGTAAAACTGAAAAGCCGTGAAGACCTGAAAATGGAGCTATTCCAAAAAATATATCAAAATAACTTTTCTGAAGCAGACTGGTTCTTTTACATCCCTCAAGATGTTTTCGTCATTCTGGAAAATGCAAGATTAACGCTAGCTAAAAAGGACCCCGATACACCTTACCTCATAGGCTGCGTAAATCACGGAGAAAAACTTGCATTTCTTGCAACCAGTGGAGGTTTTATCATGAGTAGAACAGCTCTTAAAGATATAGTCAACGGCCTAAATCAAGGCAAATGGGAAGCAAAAATCAAAGGCAACAAAGACATTGAATTTAGTAAGTATTCTATCATCTGTATATATAAAACTCACCGAAGAAAGTACTATTTAACAAAAGGTCTACTTCATAGGTTTTCTGAGCCAAGCCCATTTTTAGGGCTGGAAAACTTTTCAGCTAGAGCATTTAGCTCTACATCAGTTACTATCTCAGCATATTTTGCCTTCAGTCTCTGCATTGATCTTTGTGAGACTTTCCTCGATTCGAAAACTGAATCCCTATTGCATCTCCCTGAGTATAAGATAGGGTATTTGAACCGTAGTAGGATGGCTAAAGGTGGCCTTGCTGCTTATGTTTCGGAATATCTTCAGTATTCTGTAAGACGGTTCTATGCGTTTACCCCCCTCCCCCGGCAATTACCCCCGGAAAATACCCCCCAGAAAATACCCCCAGAAAATACCTCCCCGCGGAAAATACCACCCACGGAAAATACACCGCCCCCCCCCCCCCCCAAAAAATACCCACCCGCTGAAAATACCCCCCCGGATAATACCCCCCGGAAAATACCCCCAGGGAAAATTTCTCCCTTGAAAGTACCCCTCCCCTACGTAAAATACCCCCCGCAGAAAATAATCCCCCCCATGGAAAATAAGGCTCTGTGGAAAATAAGGAACTTGTGTATTATGCGCCACTCACTCAAGTTTACGCTGTGTAAAATTCGAGAACACACCGGTTTTTTTTGTTAGTTTCTTCGTTACCTTAGAAATAAATTTGGGCTATATATTTAAACATTGGGAGGAGGGGGTAAAGTATAGCGGGTCTGCATGCAAAATGTGTTTGGTACAATTATTCTGCATATTAGATAGATAGATAAATAAGTGTATTTTCAAGCCAAATATACGGCCATGAACACAGTAAAATAGCATAAATGAATATAGGGAATTGGGGGGGGGGGGTGTTTAACCCCTGGAAAATGTCCCCCCATAAAAAATACCCCCGCACGAAAATTAACCCCCGCAGAAAATACCGCTCCTTGGAAAATATTCTCACGGAAAATACCCTCCCACCCCCCTTTGTGGGAAATAAGGTTTCTAAATTTTGAAACGTTTATTCGAGTTTTTTCTTAGTTTCGTTGAAAATTGCTAAGGAACGGGAAAAAGAGGAATTTACACACCAGAAGTATCTTAACACTTGGATGACCCTCATATGGCGCAGATCCATTAGGCCTAGGTCCCCTTTCAGTACCAAACTACTAAAATTATTTTGGAGGCCTATAACCCTTTGAAAATACATAAACTGAAGAGATTCTAGTTGTTTGACTACAGCAGTCCCCCACAACTCGCAACCATAATGAGCAACACGTAGGACTTAGGTCGTAAATAGATACTTGTGGATCTTCATATTTTTTATTCCCATGATATATTTTTGCCGAAGCAGAGCACAAGCCGCTGCCTTACCACGTGAAATCTTCAGTTTAATATGCTCGGTCCAATTCCCACTTGCTGCAACCACAAATCCCAAATATTTATACTGGGGGGGACACTTTTATTGGCTGGCCTTTATAGGTAAATGAATAAACCTGGAGTCCATTGGGCTTCTTACTTTGGAAGATGACAATCTCTGTCTTAGATGCATTTAGCTTTAACTTCTTCGAATCTAGGTAAGCTTCGGTTAAATTCAGAAGAGCTTGGAGTTCCTCAGCTGACTTGGCCACTAAAGCTGTGTCGTCAACGAACAGCAAACACGAAAATACAACATTCGCTAGTGATGCTACTGGGGCCCATCTGTTTTCAAGGAACTTTGCAAAATCATTAATATACAGAGTAAAAAGTTTTGGTGACAGCGTACATCTTTGACGAACTCCTCTGAATGTTCTAAAATGTCTAGATACGCCCTGCTTAGCAATAATAACAACAGATAAAGTTGTCTCATACGTATGAATAAATAACTTATTAAACTGTCTAGGTAGGTCATATGAACTTCTGCAATTTTTGGCAGTAGCTGGTGCCAAATTAAAAGAACAATCATCAAAATTAAGCTAAAACATATGGCACCAAAAAGTTTAAGAACGTTTGGCTATCCTTTGAAAGGATGGTTGGCTTTGGAAACCAACAAATTCTAAATTGTTTAAGTTTTTACGGACAAAAGCATTGTCAAATTCTATGAGTTTGTTTTTCTTGCCTTCCAAGTGTAAAGCTACCACAAATCACCATTAACAAATAAATGAAACCCAAAACTAACAGAAATTACAATAGATAGCCTAGTCAAACTCAAAACGAGCAAAAAGTAAAAGGAGTATGGCTGACAATACCCATGTCTTCTTCAGACCAGAAAATAATTTGTACTTTACTTAAAAAAAAAAAAAAAAATTAACCGTGCATTGTCAGTTTTATATACATATTCTGATATCTATTCCTTTTAGTCTTAATACTTCTTTATTTTTTAAACTCAAAAAAGTGAAAACATTTAAAATGTATTTTGTTTTCAGTAAAGTGCAAATTATATTCTGGTCTTTAGGAGGCGTGGGGGTTGTCAGCCCTATTCGTGCTAATTGTTGCCATTTTGAGTTTGAATTTGTTATTTATTGTACTCTGTATTCGTTTTGGGTTCAATTCATTTATTTAGGGTGATTTGTGGTAGTTTTATGCTTGGAAAATTATCTGAATTTATTTCTACTCATTTTTGGCTTAACGAGGCTGTTTATTATTCTTTAAGAACTTGTTTTGTGGAAAAAGTTTTTTATATTAATTTCTGTTCATTTTTTATTGAAATAGTCTTTTTCATATAAAAAATACTTCGTATCTTTTTAATTTTTTTTTTCCATTATACTCCAAAGTTTTTACTTTGAAGATTATTTGACTTTATTTCTGCTCATTTTTGGTTTAATGAGGCTCTTTACTTCTCTTTAAAAGACTTATGTTTCCCATTAAAAATATTATCTGTAAGTAATTAAATAAGAAAAACCAGTTTTTCAACTGAAAGTGAGGAGCAACATCAAACCTCAAAACGAACTGAAATTATTAAATATATGAAAGGGGTTGCCTCCTCCTCAAAACCTCGCTCTTTACGTTACAGTTCTCTCTCCATGAAAAAATCTGATGTGTGTGTTATACGCCACTGATTCAAGATTACGATGTGTAAAAGTCGAGAACAAACTGGTTTCTTCGCTACTTTAGAAACAAATCTGGGCTATATATTTGCACATTAGGGGGGGGGGGGGGGTAAAGTAGGTACAATTATTCTGCATATCATAAAGTAAGAATTGTTATTCTTACTTTATATTATATTGCAATATTATATGCAAATATATAGCCCAAATTATATATTTTCCATATATTCTGTCACTTTTCGCGCGCTAAGCTGAAACAAAAACTAACGAAGAAACCGGTTTTATTCTAGCTAGAGTTTTACACAGCGTAAATTTAAATGAGTTGCCTATAACACACAAGTACCAAAACTCCTTCCCCCTACGGAAATTAAAAAATAAAACTCAAATAAAATTCTCAAGTTTGTAAAGCCTTCTTTTCCTTGGGGGGTATTTTCCCCTGGGATTAAATTATTTGGACAGTTTGAAGTCAGAAAATAATTCTTTCTAGGTATATGGCCACTAAAAATTAGAGAAAAATAGTCGGGTGTCTGGATTTTTTTAAAACTAAAATAAAAGAGCGTGGGGGGGAGGGTGTTGTTGCCCTCCAGTCACTTTCGACTATTTGAAAGGGCACTAGACCTTTCATTTTCCAATCCAATGAGCGTGTTATTTTTACTATTTATTTTTCCCAGGGGTGGTTTTGTCGGCCCGATTGACCTAGAAGATTGGAAGTGGGATGATTTGAACGGAAATTAAAAGCTCTACTGCCCTTTTTAAGTGAACAAAAAGATTGGATGGTTACTACTCTCCTTCCCATGCCCCTTTTCCCTAACGTCGTCTGACAAGAATTTTGAGATAACCATTTCTTTCAGCATAAATGGAAGGTCTAGCAACTATGCTTTTGGTGACAACATGACGCTCCATAGCCTCTGGGGAGAGAGCTGCAAGTTTAGAAATTTGCCCTTTGTATACATCCAAACATTTTATTGGGAGGCATATTAACATTTTTATGTGTGGAAGGGGTAGTTTTCCATGGGGAGAATTTTCCATTGGGAGGGAAATTTCTGGGGGTAAACTTTCCTTGGGAAATCTTGTACTAAGGGAATTTGACAGAATTTCTGTGCAACCTATTTTTATTTGTCATGCTCTCTCTTTGTCGTCTCTTTTTTGCTTTGGGGTTTTTCCTTGGACCTTTTTCTTTCTTAATTTTTGGGTTGCTTTTGGGTTTTCCCGCGGTTTCCTCGCGGGCGGGGGGGGGGGGGAGATTTCCACATGAGAAATTTTTTCCTGGGTAATTTTCAAGGCATAGATTATCCATGGAAGAACTTTTAACAGGATCAACTTCCCACGGAAGGAGGGGGGGGGAATTCTCGAAAAAAAATTCCACAGAAGGAGATTTCTATTTGTTTTGAAAAACGATATGAAATTATTGTGGAAGGGGTAATTCCTTTCAAATACGTAATAATTTCTGTTCGTTTTGAATTTTCATGTTGCTCCTTACTTTCAGTTGAAAAAACTTTTTTTTTTAATTTAATTTCTGAGCTTTTTTAAATAATACCGGGAAATCTGGCTCTCTCTCCATGAAAAATTCCGGTACTTATGTATTATACACCACTCACTTAAGTTTACAATATGTAAAACTCTAGAACAAACCGGTTTCTTCTTTACCTTAGAAAAGCATTTGGACTATATATTTGCACTTCAGGGAGAAGGGGGGGGGGGGTAAAGTATAGCGGTCTGCATGCAAAATGTGTTTGGTATAATAAATCTGCATATTAGATAGATAGATAAATAAGTGTATTTTAAAGCCAAATATACGGCCATGAACACAGTAAAATAACATAAATGAAAGGCACAAATAACGTAAACTTTGATCAGCGATCATCATAAAACAAATGAAGCCCTACATTACCCTAATAATAGTATTTAATACTTGGAAAAACGGTTATTGAAAAAATAAAACACATAACACTTGAAAAAAAACACTTAAATGAAACATTACATTGACTTTATACTGGGATTTTTTTTTCCTTTTTTTTCTTGTTTTTATTTAAAAAATTTTCCAGATACCTCGTTATTCTTCTGTAACTTTTTAGTGGCTATATACCTAGAAAGAATAGTTTTCTGACTTCAAACTCTCCAAATACTTTAGCGGCGCGGGGGGGAGGGGGGGGGGGGGGGGGGAAAAGAAGGCTTTCCAAATTTGAGAATTTTATTTGAGTTGTTTTTCATTTCCGTAGGGGGAAGGAGTTTTGTTACTTGTGTATTATGGGCAATTCACTCAAGTTTACGCTGTGTAAAACTCAAGAACAAAACCGGTTTCTCCAATAGTTTTTTTCAGCTTAGCGCGAGACAAGACAAAGACAAGTGACAGAATATATGGGAAATATATAATTTGGGTTATATATTTGCACATAGGAGGGGGATAAAGTATTTGGAAAGTTTGGAGTCAGAAAACAATTCTTTCTAGGTATATGGCCACTAAAAAATTACAGAAGAATAGAGAAGTATCTGGAAATTTTGTTAACAAAAAAAAAAAGAAAAAAAAATCCCAGTATAAAGTAAATGTAATGTTTCATTTAAGTGCCTTTTCCAAGCGTTAAATGTTTTTTTTTTCAATTGCCGTTTTTATAAGTATTAAATACTATTATTAGGTTAATGTAGCGTTTCATTTAAGTGTTTTATAATAATCGCTGATCAAATTTTACGTTATTTATGCCTTTCATTTATGTTATTTTACTGTGATCATGGCCGTATATTTGGCTTTAAAATACATTTATTTATCTATCTATCTAATATGCAGAATAATTGTACCAAACATATTTTCCATGCAGACCCACTCTACTTTTCCCCCCCCCCCCCAATGTGAAAATCTATAGCCCAAATTTATTTCCAAAGTAACAAAGAAACTAACGAAAATTTCCGTGTGTTCTCGAATTTTACACAGCGTAAAATTGAGCGAGTGGCGCATAATACACAAGTACCAAAATTCCTTCCCCCTACAGAAATTAAAAAAATAAAACTCAAGTAAAATTCTCAAATTTGGAAAGCCTTATTTTCCATGGGAGGAGGGGGGGGTTCCGGGGGGATATTTACCGGGGGGGATAGATTTGCGGGGTGTATTTACTGCGCGGTGGGGGGTATTTTCCGGGGGGGGCATTTTGCATGGGGAGTATTTTCTGGGGGGTCATCGCCGGAGGGGGAGGGGTAAACAACGGCCACCCTGTAAGACATGACCTGTCAAGAAATGAAGAAGGGATTTTCGACTCAAAGTATAAAACTTTGATTGTTGGTAATATATACCGGTCTCCTAGTGGGTATGTTCCCTCTTTCCTTCAGATTCTTGATGAGGTTTTAGAAGCAGTCCATCAACATTCATGTGAACTTGTCATTATGGGTTACTTCAATATTAATTGGTGTCACCGGAGGTCATCTTCTTCCTTGGATTTTCTCTCAGCTATGCTTTCTTGTGGCACATTACCTTCAGTTGTATTCCAACTCGCATAACTGATGCTACTGCTTCTTTGTTTGATAATGTTTTTTCAGCGTTGACAAAATTCTGCATTGATGAGTGAAATCTCAGACCATTTACCTGTTTTTTCCGTGTAAGATTTTTCTTACTCCTTACCTAGCAGGCACCAGTGAGTTGGTTTTTCGTCTTTAAAAGTTAATGATCAGGAGTTGAGTCTTCTTAGATCGCGGTTGACACGTAATTCGTGTTGCATTTTTGAAAATAAATCTGATGTAGATTAACTTTTTAATTCCTTTTATGACTCTTTGAAAGAAATTATATTGGATACCAGTTATGCGTCCCAGTTGAATCTTGGATCAAAAAGAACAGCCACTTTGACTCCTTGGGTGACTCCTGGACTCCTTAAAAACTGAAGGAAAAAAAAATCTTTGGAAGGCCTACAGGTCCTCTAAGCCATCTTCACGCAATTATCGACTCCAACTTTTTAAAGCTTATAGAAGAGTTTACAATTCGCTTTGCCGGAGGGCCAAACCGTCATTTTACTATAGTAAATTCTCTACGTGCGGTAAAGACATTAGAAAAACATGGCAAGTAATCAATTCGATTATCAGGCCTTCTTCTCGGCCCCCTTCTGTCCCTTCAAGTGTTTTGATTGATGGTAAAATCGCAGAGGGTGAGCTTAAATTGCAAGACGCACTTACTTCTTACTTTGTTAATATCGGGAAAACTACAACCTCTTCTATAAGTCCTTCTTCTTCTCTAAATGATTTTAGGTCTTATCTTGGACCTCTTTGTCTTAAATCAATGGCTTTGGAGCCTATCTATGAAGTTGAAATAGCCATAATTGTTTAATGGTTTGAAGGGTTCTTCATCTTCTGGCCCAGACCGTAATTTTACTATGGTTGTCAAGTTCGGTCTTCCTGTCATCGTTTCTGCTCTTACGAGACTTGTCAATATTTCTTTCAAAATGGTGTCTTCCCAAGTGCTTTAAAGTGTGCTCGTGTTATAATACTTTTTAAGGGTGGTTCACGGAATGACCATGCTAGGTATCGTCCTATATCTCTCTTATCAGTGTTTAGTAAAATTTATTAAAACGCTATGCTTTCTCGACTTCTTGATTTTCTTAGTTATAAAAATTCTTTTCATGATTCCCAGTTTGGTTTTAGGGCAAAGCGCTTAACTGAGCATGCATGTGCGAATCCCTTGAATTATATACATACACCTCTTGACTTTGGTCTGATACGTGCTGCTCTTTTCGATGTACGAAAAGCATTTGATTCAATAACACACAAGATTCTTCTTTGAAAAGCTCATCCTTCTCCGATACACTTATAACTTTTGTGGATGACAGTAATCTTGGCACAGCCGGTAGACCTGAGTCCGATCTCCGTTCAAACATGATTGCCCTTTTTGAAAGAGTTACTCAGAGGTTTGATGTCAATTCTACTCCAAAGCGGAGCACCTAGGCTGGGCTTTCGAGTTAAACTGAGATAGACGTCTGCGATCACATGGATTGACCAAGAGTAATACCAGTTGATGTTTGCTTTCGCTTGAATTAACACCTAACTAACTAATGAATAATTGTGACGCAAAGTATAAGTGTATAAGCTGCTTCTACTGTGTTATGATAAGATAGTGATCGGGTTGTTGTACAATTTCATGGATGCCGATTATGATCATGAGAAGCATAGAAACCAATATTGCGCTCATTCAGTTAGAGCCAGGACCCTCAAAAAAGGCCGAAACTCCAGACCTTCTAGAAATGGGATCACAAATATCTGGTGTGTACTTTTTAGCATACCCTGCCCTTGATTTTTAGGATTTTGTTGTAAATTTCACTAGCCAGTTACAACATTTGACTGATACCTTTAAAACGTAGAGAATTAGTAGGTTTGTCTTAAAAAAGGCAGTCAATAACCAGTGATTTGAATATTTTTAATATTGTAGCTTCAGTCTATAAGATTGAATTTGACAAAACACCATTGAAAGTTTTGGAAACAAAGAACAAAATCTTACTTTTGAAGAACTACACGCTATAAGAAAAGAAGTTGATATTTTATTGCATAAAGGTGCTATTGTTGAAGTTCCAAGTTCAGAACAAAGCAAACACTGTATTTTTCCCGTTTTTATGGTCCCGGGGAAAAATGTTTTTTCTCGATTTATTCTGAATCTTAGAGTTAAACAAAAGCGTTTTAATACTGCCCTTTAAGATGGAAAGTGATAGTGTGCGGCTCTCTTAATGAAAAAAATCATTACATGACCTCTGTTGACCTTGTCGGTTTTTATATTCATGTCTTGTTGATCTTGATGATCAAGTGTGGCTTTGTTTGAAATCAGAAGTAGATTGTTGCTAGGTTTAAACGTCTATGCCAAATCGGTCGTCGGGAGCCCGAAGAGTTCTTACAAAACTCATATAACCCGTTTTCTTCCTATTTCAACAAAGGGTATTGGTTTATTATGTAGTTGGATGTTTCATCAGCCACTGTTTCTGGGAAGGCTATTTTCAGAATGTCAAAACATCATTCATGAAACAGTGAAATCAATGTCAGAATTGAGGTTTTTGATTCAACTGGAAAAGTCAGTTCTTATTTCAAGTTAACAAATAGAATTTCTGTGTTTTCTGTTAGATTCCCGATCAAGGCGTATTTTCCTGTCGGAAAGAAAAATGTTTGAAAGCTTCTTAGTCAAGAATCTACCACGATTCAAGAACTTGCCGAAAGTCTAGGTGCTCTTGTTTCAATTTTCCCAGCAGCGGATGGTGATCGAACAACAAATAATTGCTCTGGGACCCCCGAGTTTCGAACTCGTGCTTGATATGGCTCTCGGAGCCCTGAAATTAGTTCTAGGAACACAAGATCTAGCTCTCAGAACCCACAAATGGGTTCTAGAGCTCCCAGAACTGGCACTCCGTGCTCCATAAGAAACCCATGACCATAGAAATGACAGAAAGTGGAAGACTTCTCCGGAAAAGCACAAAGACAAAAGATTAAAAGAAAGCACGTCAAATGACGTTCTATTTATAAAGGTTTCTGAAGAACGTTCTCGTACCAAGGAAGGTCCCAAGATCCATAAAAAAAACTTAACAAAGTTACAAAGAGAGGTATCTTTGAGCCTCTGGCAATAGGAAGCTGAAGGATTTATTTGAGCGCCTCACTAGCTCTAAGAATACCGATAAAATTGTTGTTCCCAAGGTTAACAGTAAAATTTGGGCTACTCTTTCATCACGGGCTAAACAGTGGGATGCTAAGACACTTCAAGTGCAGCAGACTATTGTTCGCTCAACCTTTTATGTTTTAGAGGCAGCTTGAGCTTGAAAATCATGATATCAAAGAGAAGGTTGTCAAAAACCTAACAGATATAGTTCACATTCTTGGCCTCATCGATTGTGATTCCAGTCTAAAAAGACGTCATGCGATGATATTCGAAGTGAGTCCAGATCCTAGCTGGACTCACTGAGCTTTATGTGCTCCTGACGTCAAAGTGACGGAGTTTATTTTTAGCAAGGATGTTGCCAAAACACTATCCAAAGCCTAATCCGTAATGGATTTGGAAAAATCATTTGAAAGACCAAGAAATGTGCAAGGGGAGGGGGTCTACCGTAATGGCCACTGTAAGAACGAGGCCCCCCGTCCAAACTGTTGCCGAAATTAGGGCCTTTGTTTTATCAGAAAGCGGAATCGTTGAGTGCTCAAGAACTAAAACACGCACAGGGCAATTTTGCCACCAAGCTTACTTTAACGTCCGATGTAAATTCGGAACTGCAATGATGGTTGGATATTGCCAATCATTCTTCTAAAGCAATTGAGCCTAGATCAGTTAACAAATATTTGTGTAGTGATGCATAAAAACTACACTCGACATTTGTGGATGAATATCATAGGCAGCGCAATCGTGTTACCTAAGTAAAGAACGATGTTGGCACAATGTATTGTTTTATATTTTTTCCTTTAGATCAGGGCACTTCGTATTGAAGGAGTTGTCGCAGAAACTTCGAAAAGGGCTCCTTAGATTGGAGATTGGAGTGGCTTGTGCCCTTTTTGATAGAAGAAAGTGATTGGAAGGCAAGTAACACCCCTTCCACGCCCACCATTTCCCCAAACACATCCAATCAAAATTTTGAGACAGCCATTTTGTTCAGCGTAGTTGA
>JAQQPU010010912.1:0-29073 GCA_029168905.1 Artemia sp. Kazakhstan ARC1039 | reverse complement strand
GCGCCATCATAACATTGGGCAATACACAGCATCGAATCTACACCAAGCTTTTCTATAGTTTCACAAATCGAGGTGGATAAGCTCTCGGCGTCTAATTTGTGCATGTGATAGCAGCCGATTGGTCGCTCCACTACTTTTCCATTTGATATGTACCTGAGTAGAATCGCTAATTGTTCTTTTCTAGAAACTTCTTTTGTCTCGTCAACAAGAATAGCAAAGTAATTAGCTGATTTTACTTCTGAAATAATATCTTGGCGCAAGGCATTTCCTATCAGTGTAACTGCGTCATTTTGGTACTGATGACTGCAATAGTGACCATATTGGCGCTATAACTTGGCCTTCAGCTTTTCGTCGCCTTTAGACATTTCCTCCATCAATTCAACCAAATTACCCCGGTTTGCAGATGTTTCTGATTCGTCATGACCCCTCAAAGCAAGACCCTGGCGGCCAAGAAAGCAAATAGCGCGAAAAATGTACTTCACATGATCTCTATTTTCCTGAACCTCTTGAGATCTGGATTGAATTAAGGCATTCGCTATAGATTTCGTAGTATCAGTACTCATTATCTTAAATTCCGTCCATGCTGACATACAATGCCTATGTCTTTCAGAACCATCATGTTGCTTTAATAGAGCAGAACTGTCTTTCCACTTGCAAAATCCTGACTCAATGAAAGCCCTTTTTCCAGCAGTTTCTCCAGCCTTTATAGTCCCCATAGAAAAATGGTGGCAAGCAAAACAAAACACGGAATTCAAGTTTTTTTAGTATTCAATCCATTCATAAGTCTTATAGTAATGTGCACTGAATTTCCTTTCGTTAGAAGTGGAAGCCGGATATCTCTCAAGAATAGGTTGAGCTGGTTTGTCGTGACGCGTCCTAGAGATATCTGAGAGAGTTTCTTGACTGCTACTGGAACCCGCAAGGGGTCAGCGATGCAGACCGAACTTTCATGTTGTTCTGAGCCATTTATTGTTCCTCTTGTTTCCGAAATTATGTCACAGGTGGGGGAATTTATCTCAACTAACCCGAGACTTTGGGCGCTGACACTATTGCCAGTTTCTTGTACTAAAGTTTCTTCATTTTTCTTCCGCATTTTCACCGAAAAAAAAATCCTATGTTTGTTGTCACTTTTTACTCATAGTTTGATTACGATGCAAACCTTGCTTTCTGCTGATAAAGTGTTTACTTTGATAAGCGTAGCCGAATCATTCAGAGTTTTGGGTTCTCGTGGAGGAGGCAGAAGAATCTCTTTCACTATAAACTATGTGTTTTATTGTACTAAGTTTATGTACAGTAGTTTAAGATAGTTGCAGTTAAACGAGTAGTAGACAAGGACTTCACTCAGACACGGCAAGAGAAGAACTGAAGAAACACGTAGAAACTCACTTAGAAAATCACTCTCATACTCCACGGTGAAACTACCCCGCTTAGAAACCCCATAAACCAATCACTTACATTTCCTGTTCAAGACAGTCCCATACACTCCACTGGGACTAGTCATCCCATAAACTATTCAACAACGTCAAGAATCTGCTGACCAAAACCCCCTTGAAACCCTAAAACACATTTCCTTTCCCAGCTACTAAAAAAGGCAATATACAAAACTCATAGTTTATAATGAATTCTTCACAAGAACAATAACGAAACAGGTACTGACCACATGAAGCTTAGTTTTGAATGAACCCTACTCAGAAGTAAAATAGTGTAGACGCGCTCGCTCTTAGAAATTTCAAAACAAGATTATATAATTAGGGCACCAGTTTGTTGGTCGTATTTATTGGGCCAGTTGCTGGTTTAATATAGCACATAGCTAAAATAGAAAATAGCTGTGAAATATAAATAAGAAGGTAATTTTCAAAGTCTAGGAGGGGCCATGCCCCCTGCCCCCCCTCCTTAATTGGCGCCCCTGTTAGCTGAATAGAGAAACAATTTAATTAATTCCTACTCCCCCTTACCTCTTTCAACATTTTATCTGAAGCCTCGTCAAGAGAAAGCAGTTTATCCATTAAAATGTACTTTTTTAGGAATCTACCCTACCCCCACCTAAACAATCACTCCCCCCCCTCCCCTCATTATAGCTGATATGCAATTACATATCACCAAACGTAGCCTATTTTCATTACAAATAAAGCGAATCAACTTGGTTGAATCCAGTACTGCCACCGTGTGGCATTACTTCTTTTGCAACTGGGCAGCCTAAAATAAAGTAATTGATACTTTTAAATCAATTAGCTTCTCAGAATTCTAAATTGATTGCGAATTCGTCCTCTTCGGGGTAAAGTCGTTGTTTGGTGCCAGAAAATACCAAGAAAACAAGACTTTCCCCTGGCCCAATCTGTTTGGTCACTTAATTCCACATTTTGAAAATTGGAGCTTAAAAGTTTTTCACTTTTTTTCAAAAATCAGGCAAATTTTCTCCGATTTTTGGTTTTGAGTGGGTAACAATAAACTGAAATAATTTTATATATTTAGAAGCATCATAAAAAGCCAGTACTGCCCGTGTAGCAATTGTCATGAGAATTCCATTTTTAATTTTGGTGAATATTGGCCCAAGTCACTTTTTACTTCCAGTTTTTTTATCACAAACTATTTGATAAGATTCTACTGTGACGAAATTTTTTTTTCATCTGTTCATTTTATTTAGTTGAATAGGACCCTAAAAAGAAAGATGTTTAATTTGACAGCTGGATAGTAGGTTTAAATTTAGTTTTTCTGTCGCTATTTTTTTTTTTTTTTTATGTCTGAATATATAAGGGATTCAAGTTTGAGGGAGAAAGAATTGTCCTGTTATGAAAGAGGTAAATTTTAAGTGGCCGTTATAAAATCAAAACGTGGTAAATATGCAGGCAGGATGATTTTTGAGTATCTCTACTCCTTCTATAAATTATTCTAAGGCGTAGGGAACTGCTTAAAAACAAGTCTACATCTGTTATAATCTACGGAAGCAATAAATCTTTCTGTAATTTTGAATTTGATTTTCTTTTAAGATTAAAGGCATAATAATTAAATATAATATTCATTAAATAAATTTCCTAAAAGTGGCCTATTTAAAAATAAACTTATTCCTATGAAAAAAAATTCCTGAAATATATTCCCTGTTACCAAAATGCCAGCGCCCTTGTTCCTTGCCTTGCCTACTTTTTGCCTGCCTGCCTACTTGCTCCTTGCCTACTCTTTAGCAAAAACCTAGTCATCTTAGCTCATAGACACCAGGCCTGTACGCTGGATTGTGTTTCAAGGGAAAGAGAGTAAACACAAGAAAATAGAAAAAAGATAAATTCTAAGAAGGCTACTAAAAATATTTGAAACATAAAGAAATCACCAGCCCCCATCGCATGCGTATGTACCTGCTGAACACTGTCCTTTCCCACTTTTGGTTCAAGGGCCGAAAGCCCTTTTCTCTAAATAGGTTGATCAAGAAGCAGAGACATGGCGAGTCATGTCGGTGCTTTCTACTATGCGCAAGGCACGCTGTGTCCTAGCCGGTGGCCGGCGATTACCCTCCGGCGATTACCCCCCAGAAAATATCCCCTGCAGAAAATACCCCCCCCCCCGCGGTAAATACCCCCCGGTGAATACCCACCGTGGAAAATAAGGCTTTCCAAATTTTAGAATTTTATTTGAGTTTTTTTTTTCTGTAGGGGGAAGGCATTTTGGTACTTGTGTATTATGCGCCACTCACTCAAGTTTACGCTGCGTAAAACTCGAGAACAAACCGGTTTCTTCATTAGTTTCTTTCATCTTAGCATGAGACAAGACAAAGACAAGTGACAGAATGGACAGGAAATATATAATTTGGGCTATATATTTGCATATAGGGGGGAAGGGGGTGGTAAAGTATTTGGACAGTTTGAAGTCAGAAAACACTTCCTTCTAGGTATGGCCACTAAAAATTACAGAAGAATAGCTAGGTATCTGGAAATTTTAGAACATACCTCCCGCGGAAAATACCCCCCCCCCCAGAACATTTAGGCCCACTACTTAAGGCCCATTTAGAATAATACTTCACTAATACTGATATACAGTCAGTTACAAAACCCAGTATTAGCTGATGCTGGTGATCAGATTTTGCCATTCCCAATTGATAATTTAATCACCGAATTCAACTAATAACGTTATTATTCCATGTATTTTTCTTTTTTTCTCAGCTCATACAGTCTTTGTTTTTCTTGTCGTACAAATATTCTTGAGCTCTGCAGAGCCGTTCCTAAGGTTGGTGGTACCCGGGGAAAAATTAATTACAGACCCCCCCCCCTCTCCCGACTCAAACATAAGCATGGGGGGGGGGGGGGGGTTTGGGAAGTATTATATTTAAATGATAATATCTTGAATTTCTTATTGAAATTAGGGATGCCAAAAATTTAATTTTTTTTTTTTAATTTAAAGCAGAGACGGATCTTATAGAACATTAAATGGCTGCTTTAAAAAAATACAAAAGGGAATGTGAAGGGAGGTGAGAGACTTTTGCAAGAATCTGACAGTTTGGGTGCTACCAGTAACTACTAGGTAGAGTACCCTATGAAAGTGTACTGTCAATGAGTAGAGAAAGTAAATTTGTAAATTTAAGCTGTGATTCGAGAAAGACTGATGAAAACATAAATGTTTGCGGTCAACATTGATCGCGCCGGCGGCGCGCCACCAACATCTTATCGGCTGCGTGCCGGCGGCTCGCCGTCACTACTGCCTTTGGCCCGGCCGCCACCGATCTTAGTTCATCGGCGCGTCACCGGGGTCTATATATACCATAAATCTACAGCTCTCGACCAGGGTTGCCACCGAAGTTACGTTCGTACCATTTTTGGTACTTTTTTGAATTTATGTTACAGTAATGTTACACTTTTGAATAATGGCATGTACATTTTCTGAGTAGTCTATTTATTTACTTTTCCGTGAAAAAATTCTGCCGTTCCCAGCGTAATTACAGTGACATGAGTATCGACATTCTTTCATATTGAGGACATTTTATCACACAATCACTCAGTTATTAGTATGAGGAAATAACCATACCGCTTACTCACATAGTAAGTTAGGATAACATTCTCTTTCAAGAGATTATCATTTTCAATGATGTGAGAATACTTAGAAGCAAACAGATTTACACTATCTTGTCAATAGTGACCAACTTCCATAAGTTGAATTTGAATCTTGTTCAGTCAACAGCACAGTATAAATATATTATTATTATTATTATTATTTTATTGCCCATTATTAAACATACAGAATGTTGTAAATGGAGCCCAAGAAAAAAAAATAACAACAAAATATCCAAAGAAAACTCAACTACAGAAAAACAAGATTAAGAACATTACTATGGACATATATACGAGGACTATAACACAGTATAAATATATATATGAACATTCGTATATATTTATACTGTGGTCAATAGTCAGAATGAAATTATATGGAGAAGGAGCAATCTGAAGTCAGGAAGTAAAATTAATAACAAAAAATAGGTAAATAATATTAGAAGCTATATTCTTTATCATCTATTTATGTGATTATAAGATGATAAATGTATTTTGCTTCGGGTAACAGACCCCCCCCCCTTTCGATTGGTTGGGCATAATATCAGGTTATAAGCAAAGCTTGCTCTTTTTATATGGGATTATGAACAGCTGATATTGACAAAATATTTGGGATTGTTAAAAGGAGCTAATTCTCGGTTATAACCAAGGCTATACCCAAGCATTGAGCAGGGGGTGGGTTAGTTGAGCCGGAATTTTCGATTTTATGCTAGACCTTTTTCAAGTATCATGATCACTTTTTTTACATTATAACCCCCCTCCCTCTTTGAGGTCCCTCATATCAATCTTGAGACGTTAAACACAGAGTGAAGACGTTTTCCTTTTATAATAAGTGAGGCAGATTTTGATGGTAATCTATCTGTAGTAAAATTTTGGAAGTGTGTTGCCAATTTAAAAGATAGAGCTGTCAATCCTTCCTTACAATTTTTCATAATTTCATGCTTACATTGACGTGTCTACCCCATTCCAATGCTGGAGCAGAGCGTCAGTTTTCTGAGTTGAAAACGATAAAGACCCCAATCCGCGACAGACTCAATCCGAAAACTGTTACTGATCTTATGCGTGTCAGAAGAGCAATTCCTAACCCAAGTTCTAGGAAAATCCCAGATACTCTTGTAAGGGAAGCAAGAAACTGGAAAAAGTAAAGTGCAAAGTTAACTATGCTCCAAAATTGATTATGTTTGCCTCACTGTATAAGTATCTAATATGTTGTGTCTTAGATCTAGACAAAAAGTAAGTTTTAAATTCAGTACTAAACGATTATATTTTTGAGCTGCTTAGCTATATTTTGCTAAATAAAAATGCAATATTTGCTTGTCTTTTTCTTCTAAGTATCCTAAATTACATTCAAATCAACAGCAAATTGAAAAGAAAGCTAAGGCAAACCTTGAGTAAATGTAAACTATACATAATATACAGAGACGAGAGAATATACTTTCAGAGAGGAGATATACACAATACCCGTTGCTAGCCATCCTGTGCCAGTAGTTTTACTAATGTACATCAAATATGTTTGGTGATGTTCCCTAGTGTGAATTTTCTTTTCTATTTCCTTTGTTATACTCCGTTTTAATTCCATGTGAATTTTCGGGCAATAAATTTACTTACTTAATTACTTGGTATAGTAATGACGGTCAGACAAAGAAGATGATCGATTATGTTATGATCTCGGGACGCTGGCGTTTGTCAATAACAAATTGCCGGACTTATAGGTCGACCGAGCTTGGAAACACAGACCATAGGATGGTGGTCGCCACGCTGAGGCTACGCCTGAGAGCGCAACGACAAGAAGGACGACCTCCCAAGTTCGATCTGAGTAGTCTGGCTACATCTCAGATGCAACAGAAGTATGCTCTCGATAAATCTAACCGGTTTAGCTTCCTCCAAGATCTGGACGACCGTGAAGTAGCATGGAAGACTTTCAAAGATAATATACTCAGTTCTCCTGAGAATACCATTGGCAGCAGCAGACACAAGAACAAATCCTGGATATCTTAGGAGACTCTGTCCGTGATCGAGCCGCGCCGGAAGGCCCGCTTAGCAAAGATATGCCAGAGTACAGACGACTCAATAGCCTGCACAATAGCCGACGGCAAAGTTATAAGAAGACCTTTATTGACAAGAAAGCCAGCCATCTTTAAGATGCTTCAAGGAAAGGAGACACTTGCTCCCTGTACAAACACCTCCGTGAGCTGACGGAAGGGAAGATTTTCACCGTGAGCCGTGTTTTGTCTGCTGATGGAAGGATGCTGGATGACGATGCAGGCCAACTCTCCGTCTGGAGCAGTCACTTCTCAACGTTTCTGAACGCCGAGGCTGTTGTTCATCCCGACCCAGATCCGATTCAAGCAGCCATTGCCACACCCGAGGGTAAGTCCGACCTCGTATCGCAACCGTTTACCACCTCTGAGATCCGAAATGCTGTAAAACGATTAAATAATAATCAAGCTCCTGGTGTCTGTGGTATTTCTCCAGAACTCCTCAAGTATGGGGGTGCAGCAATTATTCTGTGGCTCCAGCTAATGTTTTCAGCTGTATGGACGAGGGACAGCATACCGAACGATAGCGTGCTGGCATCATATTGCCGCTCTGGAAACGTAAGGGCAGCCGTCAAATCTGTTCCAACTATCGTGGGATCACGCTTCTCTCCGTTCTGGTAAACTCTTCACCATGTCACTCCTGGACAGGTGTTTCACCTTTTTGCGTAGAAAGAGAAGAGTCCAGCAAGCCGGGTTCAAGCCCGGCAGGTCAACGACGGAGCAAAATTTCACTATGCGCCAATTGATCGAGAAGACAGGATAATTCCACCGAAAAACATACATCAAATTCGTGGACATTAAAGCTGCCTTCGATTCTGTTGATAGCTGTTCACTTTGGCTGATACTAAGAACTACGGGTCTACCCAAGAAATGTTTTAAAAGTCACTTTTTTAAAAGTTTTATGATGATACGGAGAGCTGCGTGCAATTCAATGGAAGACGCAATCCCACATTCTCGGCGAAGACTGGCGTCCGGCAAGGTTGCACCGCCGCTCCCGCACTCTTCAACTGCGTCATAGACCATGTTATGACTAGCACGACGCCCTCAGTTCAGAGACCGGATACTCTCTGATGCTGACTTTGCCGAAAACATAGCGCTAGTTGCGAACACCGTCAAAAAGGTCACCAAAGCTCTCCATGTGCTCTCAGAAGAAGCCTCGAAATTTCGACTGAAGATCAACTGGCAGAAAACTAAAGTTATGCTCCTTGAGCCCCCCGCGTCCCGTTCTACTGTAAAGGAAGTCAATATTGGGAGCAACAGAGTAGATGTGGTTGAAGACTTCACGTACCTGGGATGTATTCTGTCAAAGGATGGGTTGATCACAAAAGAGCTTACATATCGAATAGCCAAAGCGTTTGTACTTGTTGGGAGGCTTAGCAACATCTGGCGAAAGCCAAACTTTAGCCGCTTACTAAAATGCGCATTTACAATGCGTCAGTCAGCACCGTGCTGTTGTATGGAGTGGAGACGTGGCCAGCTGCAAAATCTATCCTCAGCGCCATCGATGTCGCAGAGACGAAACATCTCCGAAGAATCAATGACTTCACAGGACTGACGTCGTTAGCAACCAGACCCTCCTGTCACGTGGGGCACGAATTCCATTTTCAACGCAGCTTGCCCAGCGTACTGTTCAGTGGTACGGCCATCTCCTTTGCATGTCCCGCGACGCCCCAGCACGGGTCGCATTAGACTTCAACCCCACCGTGCACGGATGGAAGCGACCCAGAGGACGCCCCCCCCCACTCGGCAGGAGCCTTAAGTCAAATCAAGTAAGTCAAGTCATAATATACACGTGATTTGTTTCAATCCTCGACATGATTTCGAGGGCAATTTCAAGGATTTTTTATTTTTAAGGTGAAAAAAGATTATTTTAATTATTTATTTTCATTTTTATTACGTAAAAACAGTTTCATTCAAAATTGCTCGATAAAAAAGGCAAAATTGCACCAGAATCAACTCGATGTTTTTCTATTGCATAGTTGTTTATCTGCAAAAGCAAAAAAACGTTCCAATTCATTAATATCTAGAAAGGTAGAGGGGTGGTTTTAAAAATTTTTTAATTAAGATACAAAACAGCTACCTTTTGAAATTTGCAGGGAGACTTTTTGCTGAGATAACATAAACACATAGTTTTCAAATTATACAGGCAACACAGCCCCCCCCCCTTTTAAGTGCTATTCTTGATAGTGAAAAAAAGGCCCCCTGCCTTGAAAAGAGACTTTACTATCAAAAGTTACGAATGAGTTACGTTTTTAAGAGCTTCGACTTTACGAATTTCTTTAGTCTGGTGGCAACCCTGCTCTCGACACCAGATCTCACATTTATTCACCTGAGGCCCCATGATACACTTCTTCTGTTAAGAAGATAAGCCGTACTTAGACATTAAGACTGATACGAGCAAGAATCTTGGTGCATCATTCTCTAAAGTTCTAAAAGCTACTTCAAATTTAGTGTAAAACTAGAGGAAGTTTCGGAGAATACAGTAGGCTAATTGTAGAAGACGTGAAGATCGGTCAGTTTATAACGTGTTAGCGCCATCTATATCTGGAACTAATGATGAATAAAATCAATGAACGAGCATGAACAATGAACGGATTCACTAATACTGATCTCAACTGTCCGAAATATAAAATTTTGTGATATTAACTGGCATTTAAAGAGTATAAATTGTAGCCCTATAGTGAAAATACGACAAAAGGTGCTTTGTATCAAATTTGTCAAACTGAGCCTTGAGACATAATCGCTTTAATACTCAATCCTCAACTAATGGGTTTAATTTGTTTTCCCATACCTTATTGTGTTCTCAATACACTTAGATTATCTGGTTTGCTTCCAAAATTCAGTTATCTTCTTTTCCCACTTATGGAAATTTGTGGAATGCTTGTGGGCATAAAAACTTATAAAAAAAACAGCCTTGCCAAGACTACAGGCTACTAGGCGCAGGTGAAAAGCATTTTTCAGTCTCCTCTGAATTTACACCATGAACGTAACTCCTTTCTTATTTTCATAGCAGAATATGCCCGCAAATTTCTGCAAAAATCACCCAGGCATAATTAATCTTAAAGCACGGTAACAAAAATAGCATAAGTTATGCTAGTACTGGATCATCAAGCTGCCTGAGACAAGCACAGTTACGCATGCTCCTCCTCTCCATCCCAATCTGTTCAAAGCTACACTCTTTATCCCTACCAACGTAGTTCCAACTTCGTTTAAATTATTTTTTTATAGCATCTTCCCACCACATTGATAGCCAAATTTTTCAATTTTTGGTAATCTGTCATCCCACGTTCGCAAAACATAACCTAACAAAAGCAGTAATTTTAACCTTTCTTTCAGCTTAGGGCTAGGAAGTTGGATCAAACCATATTTTTCGTTCAGCTTTTTGTTCAGTACGTGGTCAGTCAAAAAAGTACGAGATGCCCCGCTTCTAGGATAGAGAGAAAATGGAGGAAGTTCAAAGGCCACGTGAAGGAAACCACAACAAACATCCTCGGAGTTGTAAAACGAAAAGCCAAAAAATGGATCTCTGAGAAAACACTAAAACTCTCTGCAATGAACAAGGAGATATCGAGCAAAAAGTCCGCTGCATATAAATCGCTGCGTCAGGAATGCCGTAAGTCCGCTAGAGCCGACAGAAAGGCCTACTGGTCAATTTTGGCCGATGAGATGGAAAAAGCCATCTCGCGAAATGAGACAAGGAAACTTTACCAGATTCTTGGAGAATGTACCGGAAAGAAAAATCAATCTACCATCCCCCTGCTTAAAGCAAAAGACGGGCAACTGCCCAAAAGTAGCGAAAAACGTACCGAAAAGTGGCGGACACATTTCCAAGAATTGCTGAGACCAGGAATTACTTGCAGCGAAAACCAATGCCCCATATCCTTACCCAACCTGTGAGAAAACCATTCTTATGAAAATGTATCTACGGACCCACCTCTCTAGAGGAAGTAGGCCAGGCAATTAAAGTCCTAAGAAACCCCATAAGTCCTAGAATAGATGGCATCTCGGCTGAGCTGCTGAAAGCTCTACCTGAGTCGGCCGCAGATGAGCTCCATGAACTTGTTACGGATGTATGGGATAAGGAATATATTCCTGATGAGTGGAAGACATCAATAATTGCCCCATCTTCAAAAAAGCCGACTTCAAAAAAAAAACTACCAAGGCATATCCCTCATCCCGATTGCTGCAAAGACATTGGCAATTATACTTCTAGTTAGGCTCCGAGACACTAGAAATTCCCGAACGCAACCCGACAAAGCAGGATTTAGACCAGCCATGAGCTGCTGTGATCAGATCTTTGGCTTAAGACAGATCCTAGAACATCACTTCAACCACCAGCAGGAGACAATCCAAATCTTTATCGATTTCATCACGGCTTTTGACTCGGTCCATCAGGACGCCATATAGGTCGCAATGAGGGAGGACTGAGTCCATGGGAAGATCATCAGACTACTGAAGGCATACTAAAATGGAACCAAGGCCCAAGTTAGAGTGGATAGTGAGCTTTCGGATCTGGTCCTGATTGAGGAGGGTGTGCATCAAGGATGCGTTCTGTCACCGATATTATTCAGCTTCGTCACTGATTGGATTCTCGTGGCCCTCGACAAGTATAAAGGTGTTGAAGTAAGCCCGTCCTTCTCTGTCACGGATCTTGATTACGCTGATGATGTGGATATACTAGCTGAGTCTGTTACAGATGCCCAGACCATGATTAATGAAGTAGCAAGCAGAGCACTTTCGACTGGCCTCCAAATAGGTCTACCATAGACGAAAACGATGCGGACAGCTGGGATGGAACCCTAAATGGTACTCAAATCGAGGACGTTCAGTCGTTTAAATATCATGGCTCAATGATAAATACAACTTAAGGATCATCAGAGGAGATCCGGAATCACATATCCTCAGCATGGAACGTCTTACTGTAGCTAAAGAACTCGCTTTAGAAGCGTAGCGAAATCTCTCCACGCACAAAGCTCCGAGTCTACGAAGCCATGGTACTCTCTGTTCTTCTCTATTGGTGTGAAACTTGGTCACTGACAGCAGCGGAAGCGTCAAACTTGGACGTATTCCATCACAAATGCTTGCTATATATACTAGGCATTCGCCTCTCAGACAGAGTCTCGAATGAAGGGGTCAGGAGAAGAGGTGGGGATCGCCCACTTGTCTCTGATGTTTTAAAAATGAGGCATCTGAGTTTGTTTGGCCACACCATGCAGGGATGCACGGATGTATGGTCATGCAGGAAACCATATTACCAAAAAATACCTTCCACTACCACCATGGAAGAAGAAAGCAGGAGGAATAAAGAAAACATGGCTTGCGACAGTCAAGGCTGACCTAGAGCCTATTGGGGGTTTCCGAAAATTTAGGTGACGCTGGGATCGTCATTGGTTTGAAATTATGGAGCCTGCCACCCTCGAGTGAAATCTCTGGAAAGAAATATGTGGTCGTCTACTGGGCACCACGATGATCCTGGACGCGGTTTGAACGTGCAACAAGTACAAGTAAGTACACGTGTGCCACACAGTTCATCCACGCTTGGCAGGCTCCCCGCCATACTTAAGTTCTAAGTGTTTTTTTTTTAAGTTCAATATGGGTTTAAATTCAAAAAAAAATATAAAAATACACTTAACTCAGTTCCTTGTGCATTGATGCACGTTTGGGCCCGTAATAATTGCACACTCTAAATACAGCGTGGCCTCCTGTCCTCTCCAATTTCCACCCCGAACCGCCATCAAATAACAATAAATTTAACACAACTTCTCCTCCGCTCAAACCCCTTGAAGTATCAAACTAAAATATTATAAATAATAATAATATCAAAAAATTATAAACATAATAATAATAAAATAAATCTAGTAAATAAATTTTTAATCTTTTAGATATTTTCTCGCATTCTTTTTAAAGGAGCCGAGAGACCTATATGACTTCAGCTCTTGCGGAAGTGCATTCCACTCTCTAGCACACGCAATTCTAGGAGAAAATTCCGACCTAGCTGTCGGTGTCGGGGGTATATAAATGTCTGATGAAGATCATGTATTTAAACTATGGATTTGTGATGCTAGTGTGAATAAGCCTTTAAATGGTGATGGGAGTGTTCCTGAAAAATATTTAAAACAAAAACAGTGCAAGATAGTCTGTAAAGTGATGCCATTGATAGTCTGTTCGGTGCTGGGCCTAAAATTTGAAGTGCTTTGTTGTGAAGTGAGTTTAGCCTCTGTAAATGTGTCTTGAATTTAGATTGCCAAACTGTAGAACAATATTGAATGTGAGGCTTGATAACTGCATTGTAAATCAGGATCAGTATTTTTTTAGGGAAATGGTGACTGAGTTTTCTCAAGATTCCAAGGTTCCTTGAAAGCTTCGTCTCGACACTTGCTATGTGGTGTCTGAACGAGAGGTTTTCGTCTATTAAAACCCCTAGGTAAAGAACGTGTCCTTTTTCTGGTCTCTTGATAAGTCCACGAGAGGTTTCATTACCAATCACATCAGGAGCCAGCGAATCTATACGTGAAAAAAATAAAACACTCGATTTGTCACTGTTGATGACTAGACGATTTGCGTCTATCCACAGGTACGTTTCTTCAAGAATGTCTTGTAGCTTCGTTTTGAGAAACTTGATGTTCCATTCTGAGCTTGCCATAAGTGAATCATCCGCAAATGCCGTTAGTTCGTCCTCGGCTTCTACTATAGACCCCGGCGTCGTTTGTGGGTGACATAGTTTGCAGCAATAAGGGCTACGACTTGCAGGAGTCAGTACTTGCTGAAGATCATTTACATGAACAAGAAACAATACCGGTCCCAATTTAGAGCCCTGTGGCACCCCGGAGTTAACTACGACATCATTTGTATGGTCATTTCCTGTGCACATTCGACGATTTTCCAGGTAAGACTTAAACCAATCTAGGACTTGGCCACGAACTTCAATATTATCCAGCTGTCCTAGTAATATTTCGTGGTGCATGCTATCAAACGCTTTCTTAATATCTAGAAGCACTGCTGCCGGTAAAGCACCCGAATCTAGGATTCTGTTTACGAATAAACTTAGTGAATTAAGGGTGTCTTCGGTTGAATGGCGAGCCCTAAAACCGAATTGGTGGCTGTTAAAAAAGCCTTTGGCCTCTAAATATCGGTAAAGCTGGTTTTTCATTGGCGTTTCAAAGACGTTCGAGAAAACTGATAAGATTGAGACTGGTCTATAATTTTCTGTGTCTGTATGACCTCCACCTTTGTGAAGAGGTATTATCTTTGCCTTTTTTAACATTTCAGGAAAGACCCCTTTATCTAATGAAAGATTTACAAGGTAAGTTAGCGGCTCAGCAATGGTCGTCACTACTGCTTTCAGTGCCTTTGTGTGGACCAGGTCGAAACCTGAAGCAGAAGAGCCCTTCAAATTTTTTACGAGTAATTCGAGCTCACCTGGTGTTACAGGACTCACTACCATTGATTTCATACACTTCGGGCCAAGGTATTTTTTGTATGATTTAGATGGTATCCCGACGGAATTTGCTTTGGTATCGCCGATATTTGCGAAAAATGTACTCAGCGATGCGGCAACCTGTGTAGGTTCGGTAATTTCTTCATCATTCACGACCAAAATCGCTGGTAATGTGGAAGACTTAGTGGTTGGCCGTAGTACCGAGTTGATAATTTGCCAAACTTTTCGACCATCCTTCCCGCTTTCGTCAGCTTTTGCTGCAGGTAGCCACGCTTGGCTCTTCGTAACACAGTCCGAAGGACTTTCCTGTATTGCTCATACTCCTCTAGCCGTGCTAAGCTCGGAAAGCGTCTATACTCTTCCCAAAGGTGGTTTTTCTTAGTCACACAGGCCAGAAGACCATCCGTCATCCAGGGGCTAATTGGCTGGTCTTGTTTTCGTTTATTAATTCTCGGGTTACTCACGCAACATCTACTGTATACATCCAAGAACGCCGAGTGAAATGACCCAAATGCTTCGTTTACATCTTCAATCTCCATTACATTATCCCAGGATAATTGCTCTAGTTCTTTAAGTTTTCCTCTGTTAAACATATAATCGGTAACATAGGGTTGATTCGTGACTTTATCTTAGCTGGTTCTGAAAGGGCGAGTGTTGCATGAATGGGGAAGCGGTCTGATGTGTCGCTGACGAGGACTGCCACTGACTCTGGGAGCAAGGAGCTGAATATGTTGTCGATAAGTGAATGCGCACTCTCAGTAACCCATGTCGGAATCGTAACAGGAGGATATAGGCCTGAACCTGCCATATTATTTAGCAAATCTGCTGCTTGGGCCGTTAGCGGAATACTGAGGTTAATATTAAAATCTCCCATGAGAATAAGCTCATTTTTTTGACACTGTGCTAGCTCCAGAACTTGAGCCATATGTTCCATAAACTGAGACGTCGACCCTGACGGAGAACGATAAATTTCACCCACAATAACTTTTTTATTTGGGGACAGCCATACTTCTAGGAACAACGACTCGAAAATTCCTTCAATATTTCGTGTAAGGTCTTGCCTAGTTTGAACCGTGTGTGTGTCGCGGATATAAATTGTTATACCACCCCTTTTCATCTGTTTTCTGTGGAGAAAATGGCCAGTGTAACCTGGAATATGCAAAAGACTTTTGGTTTGTTGTGTAATAAATGTTTCACATAGACCTATACAATCTGGTCTAAGCTCCCGACATGTCGACTGTAGATCAGAAAATGAGGAATACAGTCCTTGGCAATTCACATAAAATACCGAAAGCCGAGAATCGGAAGATCTCCCAGTAATTAAATTAGAAATTACATATTTACTTCAAGGAAAATTTTTATCATCAAACAGATGGAAATCATTTTCTTGAACAATTTCTTGATCAGTTACCTGTTAGCATTCAGACTCTATAGACTACCAGCATTCAGCATTCAGACTACCTATAGCATTCTTACCTGTTAGCATGTCTCTGGGTGCGAAATGAATTTGGATTAGCTACGTCACTTGCCCAAAGGTCGCTGCTTGGATAAACAATTTGGATAATAAGTTTTGACTGATTGCGATTGCTGAAAGTGGGCCCTAAGTAATATCTGTATATTACAAATTACGGGCCCTTGCGAGTAAGTTTCCTTTCATGACTTTTTAAGGATTTTACAGATATTACAAGCTAAAAAATGCAAAGGGAGCAAAAATGCGATAGTTCTTCCACGCTTAGGAAACTTGCGTCAGGTTTTACACGCACCACCTGGTGTACGTGATTTCTAAAAGTCAGAAACTCCTCGCGAATCTTCGGCATACTCTAAATATAAGAGTTTTGCCGTTCCTTTAAGCCTATCAAAATAATCTATAATCTATATAAAAAGGAATATGTGACAACCCTGTTTTCTGGCTCCAAACATAGCCAATCACGTTGATGTACTCATCTCACATACCGCGCAAGGATAGGACATCACTAGAGAGTGTCAGCAGAATCAAACGCCTGTTCATACTCTATAAAACTGAGGACTAAAGAGTTCTGGTGACTCAAATTCTTCTCAATTATTGATCTAAGAGTGAAAATTTGATCGATGCATTCCCCTTATCAAAACGATACATTTCTTTTGCTAAAGCTCTATCTACAGCATTTCTTAGTCTGATAAACATTATCATGCTACGTAATTTGCTTACTTCAGATATCAAGTTAATGCCTACACAATTATCCCACTCATTCTTATCGTCTTTCCTATAGAGGAGCTTAATTAAATTTATTTCTACAAATTTAAATTTATTAATCCACAAATTTATTTCTAACTTCACAACCACAGTGTTTCAAAAACTACTTTACCACACTGTCATTTGCAAAGCTCATATTATTTTTCAACTTCCTTACCACTGTCTCTAGCTCTTCCCTGCGAAATAAATCTTCCTCACATCTAAACTGTAAAAAAGATTTCCTCCTTCTCTTTATCATTTCCTATACCTTTATCACGGTTTAAAACATTCTCAAAATGTTCTATCGCTTTTCTCTTTAACATATTCCTCGTCACTAAATGGGCCCCTTCCTATCTTTAAATAAGACAACTCAAGCCTTTCTCTCGATTTTTGACACGACAACACGAAACTTTAGTATTATGTCTCCGGCTGCATCTTCTAGATCCTCAGCAGTTTCATCCATGGCCTCTATTTCAAACCTCTTCAATTCACACTTTAATGCCTTCTCCTCTTTCCTTAGCTCCTTTTCATTCTCATAAGATCTATAGCTCAGAAACTTCTTGTACAAACCCATCCTCTCTTCTACCAAGCTTGAAACCTTTTCGCTAATATTTCTCTCTACGCTGCTAACTTTCCTGCATAAGACCTCTTCTGCTGCTTCACAAACTTCCTTTCTAAGATTATTCCATCCATCTTCTACACTGTCAAATTCTAAACCTTCAAGTTTGACATCTAACTGTTTTTGGAGAGTTCCTCTCAAGTTATCATTCTGGTTTCTACCAACGTCATAACTATCCGGAAGACAGTTACCCTTCCTCAACTTCAGCTTTAACAATCTCTAGAGACTACTAGATATTGATCTTTACTTTTATCATCAATAACGACACCCCTATATATTTTAGTGTCCTGTATCAATACTACCAGTCTTTGGTTCACAATGACCTAATGGATAAGGTAGGCTGTCTCACCATTACATTATTACCATGTGAACTCACGGGCCATTTTATGACCAAATACTGCATTGGTTATAATTAGGTTATTGAACCTACAAAAATTAAGCAGTCTATTTGCCATAACTAATTTGCTTCCCTACCCTTAATCTACCAAAGCTAGGGTACCAACTATCCCTGTTTGTACCAACCTGGGCACCCAACCGAGTCCGTTGATTTTTAATTAAAATTGGGGGCATCAAGGGGGAGTAGTTGGGGGCATCAAGCCATGGCTAATTTTAGAAAAAACCAAGGCAGATAGTCCCAGTGAGTGAGAGGCAAGTCCCGTCACAAAATGCCATATTCCCATCTGTATGCAACTGTATGCGAAATTCATCTGAGTCACTACCATCTCAGTCAGTCGGTTCTACGGGGGCATGCACCACTATGATTAATATCTTGCACATTAGGTTATAAAGCCAGCAACTAAAATTCTATTATAAGTACCTTTTTTCTATTATTAAATTACGTTTTTAAATAAGCTTTAAATGAAATTCGGCGTTGCTTTTTAATTTAATTCCCAACCGTAGCTAGGCCATACTTGTTGACAGTTCGGAACATTGTTGCCAACGCGGTACAAATTTACTGTTTTTGGTACAATTTAGAGGTCCTCAAAAGATAACCCCAAAAAGACAACACAAATATTTCATCTGTATCAAACAAGAAAACTTCAGCAGAGATGTGAACAAAAAAAACGAATACATGAACAACAAAAAACCCCCTTCTCCCCTCCCCTTCCCCAAAAAAAAGTGGAGCAAAATGAATAAAAAAAAGAGAATATAAAAGCCATAAATTTTTAAAGAAGGAAAAACAAAACTCATGAGAATCCCAAAAATTTATTTTTCATATATTTTCTAAACATTTTCTGGAATTTATTTTATTTTTTGTCCAGACAAAAGGATTTTTTCAAGACACATTTCTCGGCCTTTTTTAATTTTTTTTTTTTTTTTTTTTTTTTTTTTTTTTTGTTTATTTAAAAGGTTTTTTTTAAAATAAATTTCTCGGCCTTTTTTTTTTTTTTTTTTTTTTTTTTTTTTTTTTTTAGTTTAGTTTCTTTCATAGATGTTTTTTAAAGTGAAGAGCCCCGTCCATTTAGACAATAAATGTCAACAAGGTTTTGTTTCAATATTTCACATAAAAATTTTATAGCACAAGTTTCATTGTCGTCTGGAGTTTTTAAAACACGCAATGTCTCCAAGTGCGTTTATAGACTGTTATCTGTTGGCAACCACAGTTTCTTTTTTTCATAAGAAGAGAATTTAAAAATACATAAATTATAATATTATAACCGATAATAAAAAAAAAACTTCTTACTTGAATCTAGAAATGTTCACAAGATTCGATACCAGACATAACGGAAGGGAAGGGGAAAGCAGATTCGACCCTCCCTCCACGTGCCTGAATCAGACAAACGGTAATTATAGAATTCTGAAGAAAATTATGAGAAACATGAAATGAATTATGCAACAAAGTAACATTAATAGGTCTATTCATAAAATCTATTTGAAAAATATTCTAACAAAACCTTCTCTTTCTTAACTTTTTTTAATGCTGAACAACCAATCGCGTTTGGGCGAAACTTCAAACCAGGATATATTACCCTCTAGTAAAGAGGGATGTACCACTTCATGGGCGGGTGTAAAAAGGGAGGCTTTAAATAGATTGGGATGGAGGAGGAGCGTGCGCATCTGTGTTGGCCTCAGGCAGCTTGGTGCTGCGGTGAGTTGTTAGTAGTAGTAGTAGTACCACTTCAGAAAAATGGGGACATAAACCACAAAGACTATAGCTTTTTTGGCTTTTAATGGTTCTGTTCCTTTCAAAATTTTTGCTTCATTGATTTTAGCTTTCCGATTTTTAGGCATTGTTGTTTTGATGGGGTTTGAAGAACCTCAACGTGATATTACAACGGCTAGTTAATTCATTTCAGCATGAATTCATTTTAAGCCTGCACAGCTATGCAAGCTCATCTTCAACCCCAATCTACTTAGATTTCACTCTTTACCCCCTCCCGTGAACTTGATATTAACTATTGCTTCATTCTTACGGTAGAAATTCTCAATCAATAACCAGGTGGCCACTAGTCTTTCAGAGCCAAATAAGCGGCAATTTGTTCTTTCAAAGGTAGAAAATTCTGTGTATATCTATCAATCCGTATGCAAGGTTTGTAAAAGTCTTTATTTTTTTGCATAAAATTCATCTCGATATTCCAACCGCATTATACAGCGCATATTAATTGCGCTTATCCATAATTAATTTGAATAATATCTGTTGAACATGGGCCAAATGAAGGAATTGAGCCTGCCCCTGTTGGAAATATTCTAGGGGATCTCGGCTCAGTAATAAATACTAAAAGCGGTATGGTACATGACGTACCGTAAGTTTAACTTGAGAGTAGAAAGACCGGACATTTTTTTTGCTATTTTTGTTTCTACTAGCAATCTTTATCTCTAGAAGACAGTACATCAGTTATCTCCAAAATTTTCCCGGTTTCTCCAAATTACCCTAAAAGAAAACTAGGTTCTTCGAATCTCCACGTAAATTAACACACGTAAATCCAAAATCTTTAATTTTCGGGCGGATTTGGGAGACCCTACTTATTTTTTTTTCTGGAGAGGGATTCTGTAATAGGGGAATCACCAGAGGAGAGCTTTTTAAAATCTCAAAATGAAGTAAAAATAGTGAATAAAAACGAAGCTAAAACTTTCTGTTCCTATATACTTCTGCAAATGGGAAATGCTAAGTAGGGAACAAAATAAGATAAAAAAAACTTGCATGTAACCAGAAATTTCAACAGTAATCTCAGACCTCGATTAAAGACAAGCGGCAAATCATATGTAATCAAATCATATATAGCAGTATTCGGACAATTGGCCAAAGACAAGCAACGTTTGTGACAACAGCTCTTATTTTTCATTCATTTTTATTTTTATTTTTGATTATTAATCCAATGACGGCTGAGAAATTTCTTGATTAAAATAGATTATTTTGCCCTTTCTCCTCCACCACAGAGGTAAAATCAGTCTCTGATTTTTTAAAACAGGAATAGCACACTAGATTTTGCTTCTGATTAACGTTGGTTGAGATCCAATAAACTCATCTAGCTATTATTCGGATGGTAAATTTAGGAATAAAAAAAAAATCGAACAACCGTGTTGATCATAAGATGAGAAATCTCAACTTGACAACACAATGTCAACCTTTTGATAACATCAACCTCATAATATTTCTTGAATTAGCACAGCAGGTCTGCTCCACGATTCCAGGGGGATTAGGGCTATGAATTCGACTTTCATGCCTCACAATCTGTCCCCGATTAAATCATGTCAAGGTACCCACATGTCTCAGACGACAGGGCTCGCACGTTGCCAGAGTTACCGACAAAATATTTTTGTATAAATCATCTTCTTCATTTTAAAATAGACATACATACAGGAAAACAACTTCGTTTTCTTCATTGTCTGATACAGTCTAATGATAATCTATAGTTTTGTAACACAGAGGTGTTTCCACCTTTTTTTAGGCACTTCTTCCTACATGAATTTATTTTAGATGCGTGCTTTTTTTACTAGTCATGTTTACACAAAATTTACATTTTATTTTACTTTTATGATTTACTTCCCGTTGGAAGGGATTTCCAGGTATGAAATCATCATTAGGAAAAGATCCACGCCTTTTTATGCAGTCTTAGATTTTTGCTTCACGTTAATAAAAAAAACCGTTAAATATATAACAAAATATAATATATAACAAAAAAATCTTGATTTTTTCAATACTAAAATATCTGTATTTTTTACTATCAAAATATTTAGAAAATAAATACAAAAATAATATCTATCAATTTCCAATAGCTGTCATTGGATGCCTGATAATTTCAGTATGAGGGTCCTGATAACAGTCAGTATCTAGCTATTGAAGAGTGAACTCCTATAATCGGATTACTTTTTCAAGTTAAAAGGATTAAATTTGATATTGTTTTGGACTTTGCCATTGCGTAATTTGATGCAAGTGTAGACTTCTACGTGCGGATTATAGCATTCATTATGGCTGTCACTCAAGCAAAATTTGATGAAGGAATGAAACGGATTCAGGCGTTGCTGGATAAAATATTAGCAGAGCAGAAAAGTTTTTCTGTCTCAATAATTTCCCTTCAAGATGAAGTTAGGCAAATATTAGCTGAAAATGCGAATCTACGAGAGGAATCTAAAAAGCTTCGAAATGATCTAGAGCAAGAAAAATTGCGGAATAACGATTTGGAGAGTAAGCTTCTGGACATTGAAGTGAGAGAAAGAAAGTTGAATTTGATTGTTCATGGTCTGCCTACTGAAAAGCATAATCAATCAGTGACTAGCAACGTAAAGTCTCTTCTTTCTGACAAATTGCAAGTTACCGAGGAAATTTTGTCTTACCAAGTGTTATCGCCTTGCGAGAAATAGCAGTTCAAACATCACTAGTAGGAAAACTAGTGTTCGACCGGCCCCTGTGTTTATATCGCTAGACACAGATCATAGCATTCAGGCGATTCTCAGTGAGGTGAATAAGTTGAAGGGTAGTGGAATTCGCATTTGCACTGATCTCCCACCAAAGCTAAATTTCCTACGGAATGATCTATTATCCAAGGGAAAGGACATGCGTGATTCGGGTTCGGTTCATCTTACGCGTATTAAACAAAAAGGGAGTAAATTATGGCTCGAGTGTAAAAAGTCTCCGTCTTCACAGTGGGCTAAGATTGACTAGTTACGGTGATTAATAATGACATTCGTTTGGTGAGATTATTTTTATTACTTTATGTAATGTTTCTCTGTTCATAGGATCTATTATTTTTATTTCTTGTGAGGTTTTTTGCCCCTCTGTAGACTTATTATAAGTTTATTTTCTGTCTTTTTTGTGTGTTTCTATTATTTTTATTTCTTGTGAGGTTTTTTGTCCCTCTGTAGCTTATTATAAGTTTATTTTCTGTCTTTTTTGTGTGTTTCTATTTATATGAAGTAATTGAGTACAATAATTTTTTCTGTATCCGCATTTCATGTTGCAATGAATAAGTTCAGTTTCTTTCTCTTGTTTCTATTTATTTTCAAGCAGTTTCTTTTTCTTTCATCATTATTTTCGAGTTCTCGCTGGTTCAGTTGTTTTTGCTACGTTAAGACTCAGACGGTGTGCATTTTGCGTAAGTTTCTGCTAGTCCTGATCATAATTCTGAATATTTACATTGGATGATAATTGCATTTGGGATAGACTGAGAGACCTAGAGTCTAACCCTTTTGACTTTTCCATTTTCCAGAGCCATGATAAATTTTTTGGAAATGAAATAAATGATGGTGGGCTAATTAATTTTCCAAAATGTAGATATAAATTACCTTCCGAGGTTTCTGATCTTCCCAGTACCGGGGTTGTGAGAACAGGATTTTTAAATTGTAGAGGTTTTTTTAGTTCACAGGATGATCTTGTCGATGTAGTTCATAAGCTATCTTGTCATGTCGTTGGATTATGTGAGACTTTTCTCATAGACACGGCTCCTCATATTGCTTTTCCTGGATATCAATTTACTTTCAAAAACCGACTGACAAGGCGCCAAGGTGGTTTGGCAGTATTAGTTAAAGATGGTATCTCTTTTCGACGCCTTGTAAATCTAGAAGGTTCTCATGAGGAAATGCTTTTTGAAGTAATGGTAACTGAAATTAGTCTTGGAAAAAAAGATATAGTTTTTTGCGTAGTATACCGACCTCCTTCTTCTCCAGTCAAGTCTTTCCTCTCTAAACTCCATGATTTTTTGCATCAACCTCATTTTCAAAATAAAGATGTTATCCTCTCCGGAGATTTCAACATTGACCTTCTAGAAGCTTCAAATGAAGCTTCTGTTGATTTATTGTCTTCTTGCTTGTCTGCATATCTGCTTCCTACTTGCCTGATACCTACAAGAATTTCACCTAGTTCTGCTTCTCTCATTGATAATATTTTTACATCTTTACCAATTAAAGCAAATTTTGCTGTTTTAACTGATATATCGGATCATTTCCTGCTGGTTTCAGATTTAGCTTTTACTTATAAAATACCGCAGGTAAGTAGGGAACGTCAAGTACGGTTAATAAATAAAATAACATTAAAGCACCTGAATGAAAGCCTTGGTCTATTGGATTGGCAGGATGTAATATCCACGGAGGATACAGATGTGGCAACTGATACTTTCCTAAGAAATTTCAATTGCTGCCTTGATTCTAGTTGCCCATTTGTTACGAAGAAAATGTGCAGAGAAAAATTTCCTATAAGGCCGTGGATAACGTCTGGAATTTTGATATCAGTTAATAAAAAAAACCAGTTATTTAAAAAGCAGTTAAAGAATCCAACTGATTATAATATTAAAAATTTTAAAATCTTCAAAAATAAATTAACCGCACTGATACGATTGTCGAAACATAGGTATTACAAAGAGTCTTTCGAAGAAGCTCAAAATTCTCCTCGCAAAACGTGGTCTTTAATTAATTCTATTATTAAAAAACAAAGGAATTCTAAGTTGCCTGAAGTTATTAGTTTAGAAGATGGATCGACGACTAACAAATTGGAGAAAGTGGCTGATGTTTTGAATACTTATTTCGCTAGTATAGGAGAGAAAATTGTTTCATCAGTAATGAACCAGTTTGATTCACGCAGTAATAAACATTTTTCTTCATACCTTCCATCTCCTCAAAGTAATTCAATTTTTCTTACGCCTATTTCTCGGTCTGAAATAACAAAAATAGTGTGTGATCTAAATCCAGGTAATTCAGCGGGAATTGACGGGTCTAGTTCTATAATTGTTAATGAAATATTTTCTGCAGTAATTTTGCCATTACAGCATATAATTAATCTTTCATTTAAAAATGGAGTTTTCCCGTCTGCTTTTAAAGAAGCGCGGATAATTCCGCTTCACAAAGGTGACTCTCCTGAAAACCCATCAAATTACCGCCCTATTTCTATTTTGTCAGCATTTTCTAAAATATTTGAGAAGGCAATTTATAAGAGCATCTATGATTTTCTTAAATCGTTTAATTTTTTCACAAATTCCCAGTTTGGTTTTAGATCTGGAAACAATACTGAGCACGCTATCATTGCTCTCATCCAATATATTCATGAATGCTTAGATAGAGGTGAAATTCCAGCAACAATATACTTGGATTTTTAAAAAGCATTCGATACAATATCCCATTGTATTCTTTTTCGTAAATTGGATAATTGTGGTGTACGCGGACCGGCGTTGGATCTAGTTAAATCTTATCTTGATAAGAGAAAGCAACGAATAGATGGAGGTAATTTTCTCTTTTCGCCTGTTCCTCAGTCCTCCATGGTTGGGGTGCCTCAGGGCTCTGTCCTAGGTCCTCTGCTTTTTCTAGTTTATATAAATGATTTTCACCGCGCTTTGGCAATCCCATGTCTCAGCACACATTTTGCTGATGATACGGCAGTTTCAATTTCTGAGAGGAATGACGAGGAGTTGGAGGCAAAACTTGATACTGCATTTTCTAATGTTCTTGAATGGTGTTCCGCAAATTTTATTGCTTTGAATTTATCAAAAACTAATTTCATAATTTACGGCAGGAAGTCAAATATATGCCCTCGTATTACCCGAGTTACTTCTTCAAAGTGTCTATTATCAATATCTCGGGCGAATGTGATAAAGTACCTTGGACTTATGATTGATGAAAGATTATCTTTTAAAACACACATTCAAAATATACGCTTAAAGATTTCAAGGTATGTTGGTTTAATGCGGAGGTTGAAGCATTATTTGCCCTACTCTGCTTTACGAAGCATTCATTTTGCTCTGATTCAGTCTAATATTAATTATTGTTCTCTAGTATATTTATCTACATTTAAAAGCCATATTAAACCAATACAGATTTTACAAAATAAAGCAGTAAGAATCCTCAAACTTTTTATTTCATCGCCTATTTCACTTCCAAATAAGTCTTCTACAGCATCCTTATATACTTATTTAGATATACTTCCAGTTTCTCAACAATTTACTTTTGGAGCAATTATTTTCAAATTTAATTATGACATTAAGAAATTACCGCCATATTACCTCAATCAAAGTTTGTTCTCCCGATCACAAGATTTACATCGTTATAACACGCGACAAAAAAAGAGTATCTACATTGACAAGTATAGTACTGAGAGATCTAAATTCGCCCCGTTTGTGTCAATAGCCCGGTGCTGGGATGCTCACAAGGATTTTATTGATAAATTTTCTTCTATCCATTTAATAAAAAGGAATCTTAAATGTCATTTAGTTCAGGATTATTTTTAATTAAGTTTCTTTTTAATATGATTAAGTTATTTGTTTGAATTTTTGTTCTATGTGAATGTGGGCAGCTATCTTTTAGTATGAATTTATATTTAATAATATTGATCTCTCTTTTTTTATATATATATTTATATTTATATTTGGATCCTGGGCTAGCTGCTACTTTCATATTATTTTTGTATTATTGTATCTTTGCCGTCGTAATTATCTTTGTATTGTAGCGTAAAATTTTTTATTGTATCTTTGTCTAGGCCTAGTTTTTCGAGCTTGTCTCCCCATGGGCCTATGTCAATTATATACATGTATATGTTAATAATAAAATGATTGAACTTGAACTTGAACTTGAACTTTTTGTTTTCGCTTTTTTTTATCATATTTACCTTTTTCAGCGCTGAGGATGGACCGTCCGTCATTCAATATCTGCTCAATTTGATACACCGGCCATTTCTTTGGCTATTATTGACCTTTTTAAAATTGTGGATTTCGTTCTTTTATTCATCTTGATTGGCCATTCCACCCGTTAAGTGTCAAGGAAATAAAAATTAAAACATTGTTTGCCCTCTAGATCTATCTTAGGTCTGCTCGTACCTGAAAACCACAATTGTCCAATTTTTTTTTTTCATAATAATGAAGTTTTTAGGGCAGTATCACGCTTTGGTCATTGTTGTCTGGTTGAACCGTGAAAATAAATCAGGCAAAACTCACCAGTTAAATTTAGCAATATTTTTTATTCATTATGATAAAAAACATTAGCAATCTGTTTATTCCCAAAAACACTAACACCTACAAAGGGAAAGCTAGAGCTTCCTAAGCTGTTTGGTCCCATATTTTTTTAGCTAATTTTTGCCCATGTTTCTCATTCTCATTTTAAATCTGGGACCCACTACGACCAAAACTACATCTGACATACATCCATGCTGTCCTGGATTTACCAACAGACCCACTAGGGTCGGGCGTAGGGGCGCGCAATGCCAGGGATGCAATAAATTATCACCGTGCGAGTTTTTTTTCTTAGCAAAAACTTGGCTGATGTGATTCATGGTCAAAGTGTCAGGTGCACTCCGCCACCGTGCTACCTATTTGCAGAAAAGTGATTTCAAAACAACGCAGGAATTTTGTGGTCACTTATAAACTCAAGAATGGCAGCTGAGAGTTCGGTATCACCTCTTTCTTTCATCAATTTTGGCTCATCAGTTGTGTTCTGTTCAGTGCTGCCACTATCCCCGAATTTTCGGGGATTTCCCAGAAAATCTCTAAAAAAAAGAGCGACAAAAACGCTTGGGCCTAGAAGCGTCAAACCTTTAAATCCGGCCCTGCATCCAGAGTTAAACACTGAAAATGCAGTAAACTAATTTTTGTTGTGCATATGGAGGTCGATTTCATTAAAAACTGAATTCTTGACTTTTTCCTTATCTTGAGACATAAATAGTTGTGCAAATTTTCACTTAACGAATTAAATCGTTAAATTCAATTTTAGCTGATCTTGGTCCTTCAAAAACTCGAATCCTAGCGAATTCACAATAAAATCAAGAAAAAAAATAATCAAAATAAAAAAATATATTACATCGAAGCAAAAGGCCGAGATAAGAAGAAAACAAAGTTCGAGATAAGTGCTGATACCATATATACAGATAGGTGCTATCTCCTATATCTGATTTCATTTTCAAATTGCTCCGCCGTTAAAGTCCCATCAATTGTCTTACATCCAGGGTTAAACACTGAATATGCGCTAACTTCATTTGTTTTTTTCTGTGTTCGTAAATTAGTTAAAATTGAGAAGAATATACTGAGCATCATATAAACGACCCCCAATTTATACTTTAGAGATAGCCGAAATGGAACACACCAAAGCATCAACTTTACGATGGAAGCCATGGTGCTTGAATTCATGTTTCTAAAAAATTTCTAAAAACTGTTTAAAAACTTTCTAAAAACAACTTTCTAAAATTTCTAAAAACTTTACGATGAAAGCCATGGTGCTTGAATTCATGTTTCTAAAAAATTTCAACTCCATATGTGCTTCTATTTTCATAGCAACCTAGAAAAAAAGAGCTTAGCCTATTCACATGTGTTAATAAACTTAACATGAATTTTTTAACAAATTCGTTATAAACAGAAAGAAAAATAATTCCAAAACTAAGACAGTGCCTGTTTTGGAAGAATTATTATTATTATTTTTTTTTTTTGTAAATGATAGTCTAGCATCTTGTGAACAATCAGTAGTTTATAGAGCTTACAAATACCTTTTTTAAGTCCCGTTTGGTCTACTTATTTTCAGAGACACAAAATAAAAATTAAAGCTATTTATATATATTAAACTACAAATATTATGCTTAATTTCCATGAAACTATTTTTTTTTAGGTCAACGTTTTCTGACTTTCAGTAAGAGGTCTCTAGATAAAGATGGAGGATGGAGAAGGGTATATTTTTGATAAATCATCAATAAAATATCTTATGAACAATCATCTGTTTATAGGACTCATTGTCTTTAGGAGTTTTTCACATATTGTCTACTTACTTTCAGAGATAACGCTTAAAACTATTTAAGCGTGCTAAAACAAAATAAATTTAAACTGATGTTTTTCTTACGACCAGTCCTGTTCCGAGTTTCTTCTTGATTTTGACGATAGTAGGGTTCGTCATTCTCAGAAGTGCTAAGAAAGACGATTCAGCCCTAGTTTTGAAAAAGCCAAATTATAAATTGTAGGGATCGCCAGGTGTATGTTTAGAAGAAATATTTTTAAATTCTTGTTTTGATTAGTATGGAGACGCTTTCACATAATTTCGTCACCGGAATCAAACCCTGAGCCCTGCAGTGTGTTGTTGCAGCAAGTTTAAACTCTGGGTCCCGAATTACCAAGCTGAGATCAAACCCACTGCGCCACTACAGTACACCAGTGTTACCAACACCTCAAAACAAAATGTACTACAAATTGCATGAAAAATGTACCAAAGACAAAAAAATTGTACCATATCCAAAAATTTTTTTCCGCGTGTTACGCTTCGCGTATACTGTTATACTGTTAAAGTTTCGACTAGAAACTTTAGAGATAATTTTGATAATTGAACAATTTTTGAATATCCTCAAT